>JAOXJP010077269.1:0-15096 GCA_025762735.1 Platanus orientalis
GATTCTAAACCCTAAAAAGGCAAACAGTAAGTCATTTAGAGGGGTTAATAACCCCTTTAAAAGATCAAAACCTTATAGGGTCTCTTGTAGGTAAAAAAGGTCAAAATTAGGAACAATTTATGGACTATTTACGAACCAAATGCCTGTTTTCACCCTGAATTAAAATTCAAGCATTGAGAGCTAAAACAGGCATTAGGACTACGGGAAATTCAGCAAACTTCCAACTCATATTAAAAGGATTTAAACATTTAGATTCACAATTAGCAAAGCATGATTATGAACATAAACTTGAAACTTATATGAATGGGAGAAACCGCCCTAAAAAGGCAGGTATTTGGGGTGCCTAACACCTTCCCTAAATACAACCAAACAACTTACCCTAATCTCAAGAATTCAGACTAGTACTAGGAGTTAAACCCTAGACTTTCAAGTCTAGTTTGGGAAAAAAAAGACCGACGTCCAACTCAATCGGTTAACCCCGAGTTGGTGGCGACTCCAAGCAAGTGCCTGAGCCCTCTCCCAAGGGGTGGTGTCGGCCACCCGAAGCACGAAGCTGAAGTGGGCACGCACTCACCAATGTCCACAAGAACCTGGGAGAGGTGTAAGCCTCTCTCCTATTTTTCCTGATGCCCATAGAATGACGACTCCGCTAGGGAGACTATTTGATCACTACACATATATGTTGTACTCTCCATAGTTGTGCCTTTCATTGTCTGCGTGTTTTATCATATGCTTGCATGCTTGTTTAGTTATTACTTTCAATAACATATGCTCACATAAATTTATGTCATTCCATTAGTTAGTAGGATCAATACTCATCATCAATAATCAATCAAAACTTGTAGTTTTGGTTTAGAAAACATGCTCACATTAGATCTAGGATAAATTAAATTAGTTAGTAGGATCATAGTTCACATGGAACAACTTTTTTACAAACATGTATGATTTTTCACTCTTTATTATAATGAGTCTTAAGTTACGAAGGATTCACACTACACTTGCACTCATGAGCCCCTTATTTTCTCTTGGTCACTACCTACCAATGGACTGACATTGGCCCATAGTTAGGATGGGACCAATGATGTTGTCATGGCTGCTACGTCAGCGCAATCAGGCTGAGTTACCTAAGCTAGTGGCTATTACCATGATCCGATTTTTTGGGGAGGTTTAGACTAATTCACTTGACTTATAGATTTTTTGGGGAGTTTTTGAGGGAATCTTGGCAGATAGATTTTATGAAAGCCCTGGCTCCTTAGACAGCTTTTTGAAGGCCTCACGATTCTAAAGAAATGGACACCGACTGATCCTGACTCTGATGCCTGGAGCATAATCTGGCTCTAAAAGAGTGAAAAGTGGAAAAAGAGCTTTTCGACCTTTTACTGAAGATTCGAGAGTTTATGAGGTTCAAGACTTTGAACTTCATATCTCAAACCTAGAGATTTGAAGCTAAGACCAAGGCCGAAGTATGGCCACTGACTTTTCTAGATTCAGAGATCGGATGAGCCTCTAAAAATTTCTGCAATGGTCATTTCTTGGTCAGGATTTTCATAGATTGGGGAATTGAATACAGCCAACATCGAGTTGTTTCTGACTTGTGATGAATCCTTTGGAGAGTAGAGACTTGGGAATGCATAGGATCTAAAATTGCATCATTTGGACCATAAATGAGGCTTTAGGGGTCCTTTGAGGATCCATAGGTCATTCTCTGAGTAGAAAGGGTAAAATGGTAATTTTTTGCCCGCGAGTCAAAAAAGGTGAAAATATGAATTCTTTTTCTGTGATGCTTCATGACAAAAAGGTTTATGTGGCAAAGAAATTCAATGATCTGGATGACATATAATGAATATTGAGCCTTTGGAGGCAGAAGGGTAAAATGGTATTTTTTTTAATTGTGATGATTTTAATAAAAAAGGCTTACAGGAGGTGGAAAATTTACTGGTGACATGAATGGTGTTATGAAATGTGGACCCTCAATGCCCTATTGATGCTTTTGAAAGATATTAGGGTTTGTCCAAAATTGGTGCCTTTTGGGGCTGTAATATGGTTCTTTGACTGATTCACTTGTGACTGGGACATCTGAAAAGACCTCTTTGGGAGTGCCTAACCTTCTAGAATCTAAACTAGCTCTTCCTAATCTAAGGGTGCTTAAGGTTCTGACATTTAATAACTATTATGCTGACCTTATACCATCACATGACTCGAGTCAAAATTTGGGTGTTGACAGATGCCCCTCTTTGGTATGTGTGGCTTTGCCACATATAACAAAGAAGGAAGTGCCCTAATTTTGACTTGAGAGAGATCATGCTTCTTCTTTATATGTGACTCATGGATATTTGAGTAGGTGGCTTTTGAAATGTAGAATAGTTTTGGCTTGAAAAGTGGGGATGGGCTATATTTGTCCTTGATTTTGGGTCAAGGTTTTGAAATGAGTTTATCTTTTTGAAATGCCTTCTCGAGTTGAAGGTACACTCTTTCGGTGTTTTGTAAATTCCTTAATTCTGATTTTTAAATGGATATTCACCGATGGAAGGACCTTCTTTTTGAAAACATAGGCTATCCATGAGTTATATACAAGCAATTGACATTTTCTCTAGCTCTTCTGTTTAGCATATGCGCTGCATCGGGAGACATATAATTCATCGACATCGGGTGCAACTGCTTGAAAACATGCAGAAAATATTATGAAAAATTGATACGGAAAACCAGTCATGCAAAGGCTATAAACACACGAATATTTTGCTTTTGGCTATCTTAATGATTCAATTTGTATGAATTGTTTGAAGTTTCTCATGAAATTTGTATGTTTTAACATGCTTTTGCATTTGATATGTTCATTGACCATTCATTCATTTGTGCAGTTGATTGTTTAAACGTCTTTTTCTGACTATCATTGAGAGTTTTAAAGGGACTCAACAAGGGATATTAGTGAAGCTCTCCCTGAAAAAGCTATGAAAAATATATGTAGTCATGATTGAACATTACTCGGTTTTACATCAATCATGGTACATATGCACTAAATATCACTTTCGAAGACACGTGTGGCTTTACATCGGTTATGATATATAGTACGATTGATCTACATCATTGCCTTCGTCCCACTTAGACGAATGTTATATTTTACGAGACTCACAGAGAGATTTTGGGGGCTCTCTCTAGAAAAGCAATGGGACCTTGGAGGGTCATTGCTATGCATCCATAAAACGATGGCTACATAGGCTATAGATTAATCCATGACAATATTTTCATCCCACTTAAACATTGCCAAGGTGGGGGGACATGCAATGGAGAATTTATATGACTTTCTCCAAAAGCTGGGGTGAAATTCGTTAAGATTGGGTGTTGTGCCTTGCCCGGGTGATAGCAACCCAGTGCCTTGCCTGGGTGATTGCCTGGGTGGCTAGAAGTTAGCATTTCATAGATTTGATGGATCAAAGTATGGCATTGCTTGTTGTCCAATGCCAAGCAAATGTCACGGGGTGGCCATTAGTAAATCATGTGACAGATAAAGTACTAACTGGAATGGACGATGCAAGTAAGCCACTCAAAAGTATGGACTAGGTTGTGCCAAAATTTGAACTAAAAGTGTGGTTTGGTTGGACGTGTAGAGAAATGTTATAAGCTCTTTCCCGAGAAGTGATGTTGGGTTTTTCTCACAAGTAACCTATTTGCTGTGAGGAGGATTCTTCAAGCATGATAGCCGTCTAGCTATGGCCTTAGGAATTTCATAGACTTTCTGGATTGAATTGTGATGCGTATTTATGTCCTAATAAATAGACATCATAAGTGGGTCATATCCTACAATTGTCCCATCTTTGATAGAGGGTAGATAGAGGACTGGCCGAGACTAGAGATGTTGTTGCGTTCTCTCTAGAAGCTGTGGAGGTTGTGATAACAAGGAACCCAATGCTATATATATGCTTAACTCCCTAATGGTATTAGTGATAAGACAATACATAGACTATGAATTGAAGTGTAGCATTCAGCTATGTCCAAATAACCAGGATGCTACGCCGTAATTAATTCATGGTTATGGATTGCTGATAAGGCTTATGGGAAACTTTTTGGGCTTGTTTCAATAGCCATGAAATCTTGAGAGACCGGTGCTACGTATCTGTTTCAACCATCCAATCTGCAATCATGGCTGACATAATACATAGGCTATGAAGTGATGATGCCTACCTACACCCCAGATAGGCGGTTTATTTGTGAAGGCCTTTCTATAAAGTCGGAGATCGACTCGACTTAACAAACTTACGTGGCCTGCGTGAGGTATGTCAAGAGGTTTTTAGGCTTACTCCAAAAGCTATAGAGATTCCACGAAATCAATGCTATATATTTGTTTCAATCAATTTGTAAAGATGATTGTCATGGTATTTAGCTTATGGAATGATGTCGACATTTGTCTATACCCAGGTAGACAATCTGCTAATGTTAAAGGTTTTGGCCATTTCTAATGAGGCAACCTAGAGTCCCTCACCGAACCTGCAGTGGCTTGATCAGGGCATGTCAAGAAGTTTTTAGGCCTATTCTAAAAGCCATGGAGATCACGAAGGATCAGTGCTACATACCTGTTTCAACTAATTTCCAAGGCCAGTTGTCATAATATATAGACTATAGAACGATGTCAACACTTGCCTATACTCGAAAGGTAATCTATCATGTCAATGGTTTCAACCATTTCTGGTGAGGGACTTTACAACCTAGAGTCCCTCACCAAACCTACAATAGCATGAGCAGAGCATATCAGGAAGTTTTTGGGCTTAACTTCAAAAGCCATGGAGATCTCTTTTAGAGATTGGTGATACGTATTCATGTTTTATCATGTTACGTAGGCAATGAAACAATTATCAACATTTTCCTATGCCTGGTAAGCAATTTATGATGTCAAAATTTGGCCCTTTCTGTGAGGTGAAGTCTTCATTGAACCTTTATGCGGCCTGGTCCTCAAGGTCGAAAATGATCGATGCTTCATTTTTTGATCAAACATTGCCATAAGGATAGACTTAGCTAGGGTGATGATTTGTCACTAGATTGCTTTGCCGGCAAAGTAGACTTCAGGGTTTCATTTTCTTGCTGATTCATGCTAGGAGATTTATTAAGCTTGCTTCAAAATTACGAGGATCCCTAAGGATCGACACTACTCTGAAGGGACCTTTACCCAATTTCATTGCTGAGGGGCCAAGGCCTAAATTCCTTGAGGGGCGGAGGCCCACATTTCTTTGCTAAGGGCCTGAGGCCCAAATTCCTTAATGGGCAAAGGCCCCAAATTCCTTAAGGGGCAGAGGCCCACATTTCTTTGTTGAGGGGCTAAGGCCCAATTCCTTGATGGATGAAGGCCCTAAATTCCTTAAGGGTCGGAGGCCCACATTTCTTTGCTGAGGGGTCGATGCCTAAATTCCTTGATGGGTGGAGGCCCCAAATTACTTAAGGGGCGGTGGCCCACATTTCATCCTTAAGGGGTGGCGGTCCACATTTCATCCTTAAGGGGTGGTGGCCCATATTTCATCATTAAGGGGTGGCGACCCACATTTCATCCTTAAGAGGCGGCATCCCACATTTCATCTTTGAAGGGCGATAGTCCACATTTCATCCTTGAGGTGTGATGACCCACATTTCATCCTTAAGGGGTAGTGGTCCACATATTATCCTTGTAGGCATCGCAAAAAGATCGGGGAGGTCTGCTCGCCCCACCTCGGGGAACCACACCCAGCCTATTTGGGTTGGCCTCTAGGCTTTGGTTTTGGAGTTGCCATTAACTTGGGTTTTTACAGGCAGGGTTGGAGTCCTACCTCCTTTCCTGGGGAAGGGAGGATGCGGGCTTGTTGGGGCCTGGGCTTTGCACTCGGGCCTAGGGTTGAATCTCTAACTAGTTTGGTTTCCAGGGATCTGGGTAAGTTGTTTGGTTGCAATTGGGGAAGGTGTTAGACACCTCAATTACCCACCTTTTTAGGGTGACTCCTCTAGCCTAGCAATTTCCAAGTGCTAGTAAGCGAAGATGAATGTATGTGGTTATTTTATTTTATATTGGTCTGGACCAACCCCATGGTGTGATCATTGTTATTGCACCTAAGACATAGTCTCCGGTTGCCTACATACCCGATCTTGTATGGTTCAATGTTCGTAGGGTTTTGTCAGGATTAAACTACATGTAGTTCTGATGGTTTGTAAGTCTTGGTAGTCAAGGTCATATAACTATGAGAATGAATAGGGTGGGTTCATTTTAGGGATTTTATATACTTACAGAGTACTCCCCGTTGCTGACATATATTAGAAAAAAGGGGTCAAGGCTATGTCATACCAATGTGAATGTTTTAGGGACCTAACTGGGCTATGGCCAAGTCGTAGGGTCTTTGGGTTATGAACAAGTACGACATGACCTTAATGTAAGGTGGAGACTATAAAAAATCAGGAAGGATTAAAAGGTAATGGTTGGGTTGGGTTACGTAGTTGGATCACACTGACATAGCAACCATAACACCAACGTTGTCTCCCAAGTAAAGTTTTGTAGTCTATGTACAAGGGTTAAACAAGGCTTCTAGAAGTTGGAACAAGGTTTTAAAGTTTTGTAGTTTGTTTTGAGTCTTATGTTCAATTAAAAATAGAAGGGCAAAATTGTTCAACATAGTATGCCTGATCTCAAGTTGTATGCCTGATCTTAGAATATACGCTTGAAATAGGCTGTATGCCTGAACTTTAACTTAATTAAAGTTTAGGCGTACTGTGGATAGTCCACACTCAAATGAGCATATCTCTCTCCACAAAACTCAGAATTGAGCGTGGTTGGTCTCTTTGGAAAGATGAGAGAGAGATATTTACAACAAGGTATAATGACATAGGGTGAAGGCATGCATAAAATATGTTGTATGCCTAATCTTTAACTCAGTTAAAGTTCAGGTGTACAGGTTTTTCAGGCGTAGCAATTTTGGGCAGCAGTCCCATAACCTGAGTTTTTGGGTTTTTAGGATACTTCCTGAGCTCCAATGGCTCTTAAATTTTATAGAGGACTAGGTTAAGACCTTAGGTATGTCTTGGAAAATTTTCATACCCATTGGCCAAGGATAAACTCCTCTTTGGAATTTTCAAAGGGGGTGGGTTCTGTGCAGTTTTGCATAGACCTCTCTAAAATCTAAGGGTTATGGGGCCCATTACTAGAGTTATACAAATGGGGTTAGGCTCAAATTTTGTGGAGAACAAATTTATGATGTTATGAAGCTATTGTAAATTTTTTAGAGTGAAACATTATATACACAAGAAGTTATTAAGCAAACAAGTATGACTGAAAATATAATGAAGGCAACAGAAAAGTAACTAAATAAAAATTCTTGTAAAATACCTAAACTATAATGAAATAAAGCATACAAATTACTGAAGATGTCTAAGTTAGATATCTACCAAATACAAAAATAATTTCATACGTATCATACCTAGGTTAAGAGTTAGAATTCCAGAATTAACCACTGATTGGGTGGTGCTATGTAGAGCATGTTTGCATAGTGAGAATGTGGGCTCCACTTAGGGGGTCAAATGGTGTCATTTAGGAATCAAATTTTTTGGTTTGATAAGTCACTATGTCAGTGATTCTAAGATAAAATTTGAGCTCCAAACTCCAAGTATGGATGGAGTTATGCTCACTGCACCATAGTTTGTTAAAAAATAAAGCTGAAAAGGAGAGACAAGTCTGTCTCCCCTATATCCCAGCATGGGGATACTTAAAGGGGTTCATGGGTGGATTGATTATAGGAAGAGAGGTCTGAGTGGACAAGAAATGAAGAGAGGGGAGGGGACCAACCTGAATAGGGAGCTTTTCTTCATTGCTTTCCCTTTCTTTCTCTTCTCTCTTTTCTTTTCTCTTTCTTTTCTAATTTTTTTTGTACAAAATTCTTCCTCCCTCCCACTTAGATGAAATGGGGGGGTATTTATAGGTGGGGTGAAGGGGGTTGAGGTGGAGAGGGTGATGTTGAAGGAGGTGAGGTGGTTGGTGGAGGTGAGGAGGTGGAAATGGGTGGTAGGGAAGTGAGGTGAGGTGTGTGGCTAAGGTAAGGAGGTGGGGGTGAGTGAGGTGGCTGGTGGAGGTGGGAGAGGTGTGTGGAGGCTTCTAGAAGGGGGTGAGGTGGTGGGAATGTAGTGGTGGGGAGGTGAGGTGAGGTGGGGCCTTCTAGAAGAGAGTGAGGGGGGGCAGGTGTGTGGTTCTTATAAGAAGATGGGGTGAGTTAGAGGGGAGAGGTAAGGTGGTGGGGCCCATGTCAAGTGGGTGGTGGAGGAAAGGAGGTGGAAGGGGTGTATGGTTTAGGGTAGTGGTCTTAGAGTCCAAGGGTTAGGTTAGTGATCCTTGGGTCTCAACCCCTCATTTGGAATATTCCAAATGAGGGGTGTAGGGTTTAAAAATGGTTTCAAGGGCATTTTGGGTCAAATTGGTAATTTTTAAAAAGAACAATGATTGCTTTTTCTAGATTTCTCCCATTTACTATCTGGGCTTGCTTTTTGGGTTTTATAACTCTAAACTTCTCAAGGTTTATAAGTTTTTCGCATCTCTCGGATATTTTGGTCGTAATGTAGCTATTGAAATTGGATTTAGAGTAGGGTAAGCGGGTCAAAACTGACTCTGAATGACCCTAGAATGACTTGTACCTATGAGAGAGGGGTAAAAGGGTAAAATTGATTTTTGAAATCCTCATATGAAAGATAGTCCTCAAGATTTGTGAACCATAGGCCTTGACTGTTCGCAAATCAGAGGTCCGAGCTGAAAGTTGTGTTTGAAACCTTGAACTGTCTCAGACCAAACTCTACTTGGGTTTGTGATAGGTTTTTCCTAGGTTTGAATGGGGTATAATGGTGACCATGGTTGTTTAGGTTTTAGAACTACGATGTCATAGGGCCTGACAAGCAGAGAATTTGATTCCTGATGAATTTTTAAAGATTTTCCAATAAAGGTCACCTGATAAAAAAAATGTACCCTAGGTTGATGAGGAATTGAGTCAACGAGCTGTGTTGGGTTTGTGAAAGGAATTATTCATTAGGGAATTTATCTAATATCTCAAAAAACCTAAAAAAATGAGCTAACCTTGAAGGATTTGGACTTCTAGAGAGTTATCGGGGCTCACCAAGTGTTTATGGCTGATAAAGGTGATTTTGCTATATTTTAGGGAAAGAATGGGACAATTAGGGGCATTGGGTCTCTTATGATTTTCTTTGGGGAGTTTTAGGGCTTATCAGGGTAGGGCCACTGACTGGCTGAGTTTCTAATTTGTGTCGGCCCTTTAGGATTTTATCGAGGGTCCAATTTTGGGGAAAAATGGTGTATTTTAAGAGTGCAGGGGAAAAATGGTAATTTTCCAACCTTTTTGTGGCTCAAAATGGGAATATTGATGAAGGTTAGAGAATCTTGGAAGAAATGGGCTTCATAGCCCATAGTTTGATGTCTTTTGAGGTGTAGGGGTAAAATGGTCATTTTCTAGCCCTTTGGGATTTTGATGTTGGAGGTTTGGTGAAAGTTGCTAAATTCTACATGTCTTCATTGTAGAGGATATTTTGGAGAGTTATGGAGAAAATGAGTTCAAATGGGCTTTGATTTGAACTTTTGAGGGTGTAGGGGTAAAATGATAATTTGCCAACCTTTTGATGCTTCAATGTGGGAGTCTTATGAAGGTTGGCAAATTCAAAATTTCTTTGGTGTAGCAAAGATGTTGGAAAACTGGTTTTAATGGGGCTTAATTGGGACTTTTGAAGGTGTAGGGGTAAAATGATAATTTGACAGCCTTTTAATGCTTCAATGTGGGAAGGCTTATGAAGGTTGGCAAATTCAAGTGAAATAGAGGCGATAGTTTGAAGTTTAGATCCTCGTAGTCCTAGGGTCTTTTGTGAAGAGATTAGGGTTTAGTCTGATTGATCTTTAGGTGGAGTTTTGATATTGATATTGCGATTGCGACCAGAGTTTCCTTTGAGAATGCCTATCTATTTGGGGTTCAGGGGGGATCTAAGATCTGACTTTGTCTCTTGCTGTAATGAACCCATCTGACTCCATTAATTATCCCGAGTCAAAATTTGGGTGCTGATAGATGCCTCACTTTGGTATGTGTGGCAAAGCTATACGTAGCAAAGGAAAGAAGTGTCTAAATTTTGACTTGGCTGAGATAATACTTTCACTTTTGTATAACCTATGGGTATTAGGTAAGTTGTTTTGTAAACCTAAAGCTGTTTTGGATGATAAAACAAGAGGGGTTAAAGGGGTTTCAACCTTTTGGGGCTGATGGTTTTTGTAAACATTTTGTCCTTTTGAAATGCCTTCTTTGATAGAGAATCCATTTAATTAGCTTTTTGTAGTTCTTTTGAAATGAATCATAGTTTTGTTAATACTTTGAGATTGGGTCTTAGTTGATTGGAAGATTCTCTATTTGTTTTGAAAAATGAGGTTTATCCATGAGTTATACTTAAGCTACTAGTTCTTTCTCTACTCCTAGTGGTGTTATTATTAGCATATGCGCTACATCGAGAGACATGTAAGTCATCGACATAGGGCGCAACTGCTTGAAAACCTTGTGGAAAACATCGCAGAAATCTAGTCATGCAAATAACATGAGGTCTATAAATTATATGATAATCATCATACATTTAGCATAAAAATAATCAAGTATTTAGTTTGTTAGAATTGGTTAAGTATGTTTTACATTTAGTCAAAATTGATTCTTTTGTAATGAATGCAAATGTCTAGAGATGATATGCTGAAAAAATGTTCATGAAAATAGAGACTTGTAAGTGATATTAGTTGTTAGCTAAATGTCCTTTTGCCTCCCTTTTTATGAGCCTGTACTTAATTGTACATGTTAATCATGAATTCATTGGATATATGATATAGTAAATCAATTGTTTATTGTGTCCCCATTTTGGACAAAGTTACAAATTAAAAGACTCTCATAAGCTATGGATTGAATTGTACCATTTGTCCCCATTCTGGACAAAGGTTGGAGGATTTTTGTATCATTTGCCTCCATTTTGGATAAAGATTTCATAATTTATGGAGTGAATTGTATCCTTTGCTCCCATTTTGGGCAAAGTCTACAGACTGAAAGATTTTGAATTGTATCATTTGCCCCCATTCTGGACAAAAGGTTACAGACTGAAAGAGTTTGAATTGTATCATTTACCCTTATTCTAAACAAAATGTTATAGATAGAAAGAGTTTCAATTGTATCCTTTGCCCCTATTCTAGACAAAAGGTTACAGGTAGAAAGAGTTTGAATTGTATCCTTTCCCCCCATTGTAGACAAAAGGTTACAAACAAAAAGAATTTGAATTATATCCTTTGTCCCCATTCTAGAAAAAAGGTTATAGACGGAAAGAGTTTGAATTATATCCTTTGCCCCCATTTTAGACAAAAGGTTAGAGACAAAAAGATTTTGGGATAAATTAACTAAAGAATGTTGTGCCCCCAAGATAAATTAACCAGAGCTAGAATGTGATTGACTAAAGATTTCTGGGATAAATTTACCAGAACTAGAATGTGATGTTTGAAGGTCTCTGGGATAAATTAACTAGAGCTAGAGTGTGATGTCTGAAGATGAAATGACATTCATTTATGCTTGAGTAAACAACCAATATGTCAAAAATTGTGGAGACAGGACTCTACAGGAGATGTTGTTTCGCTCTCTCCGGAAAGCTATGGATTGTTTGATGGTTTGATGATTATATTGCTCATATCCGAAAAGCAGTATCAAGGGGTTTTTCCTTTCTGTAACACCACATTGACATGGAATAACTGAACCTTGTATGGCAAAGTCAAGGCTTGTTGGGAGAAGAATTTGTAAGCTTTCTCCAAAAGCTATGGTGATCCCAAAAGATCTGTACTAAATATTATGTCATGACCATCTTGTTATGGATAATAAATAGGCTATGGTATGAAGGTGATATTGCTCATCCCCGAAGAGCAGTATTAAGGAGTTTTTCCTTTCTGTAACACCACATTGACGTGGAATTACTAAACCTTGTGCGGCAGAGTCAGGGCTTGTTAGGAGAAGAATTTGTAAGTTTGCTCCAAAAGCTATGGTGATCTCGAAAGATCTATGCTAAATATTATGTCAAGACCATCTTGTCATGGATAATAAATAGGCTATGGTATGAAAGTGATGTTGCTCATGCCTGAAGAGCAGTACATAGGGGATTTGCCTTTCTGTAACACCACATTGACATGAAATTACTGAACCTTATGCAGCAGAGTCAGGGCTTGTTGGGAGAAGAATTTGTAATCTTACTCCAAAAGCTATGGTGATCCCAAAAGATCGATGCTAAATATTATCTCATGATAATCTTGTCATGGATAATAGATAGGCTATGGTATGAAGGTGATATTGCTCATGCCCGAAGAGCAACATTAAAGGGGTTTTGTCTTTGGTTGGTCTGTGAACCAAAATTTGTGTGGCTTGAATTGGCCTAATTGTTTTGTTGAGAAATACTTGTCCTGTTGTGTTGTTGTTTGTTGGGGCCTACATTGACTTGATTATTCAAAATGTGAGCTTTAAAAGGGCTAAAAGAATTTGTTGTTTGTGTATGAGTTTAAAAAATGGCCTTTGAGATGGTCAAGTGATGATGTCTTGGGGCCTTTGAGACAGCCAAAATTTTGAAAGTGGCCAACAAAAGGGCCTCAAGGTTTGTTGAGTGATAGCCTTCAGTATGACCTCATTGTTTATGGTTGGTGTTGTTGTTGTTTGTGGTTGTTGTTGTTGCTGTCTGTTTTTGAGGGGGCCTTAATCCTAGCTCATTAGTCTATTTGAAAGCAACTTTTAAAATGGCCTCAAGGGGTGTTCTGAATGTGGCCTTCAAGATGGCCTGATACTTGTTCGAAAGCGGCGTTCAAAACTGCCTCAAGGGTTATTTTGACTGCGGCTTTCAAGATGGGTTGATATTTGTTTGAAAGCAGTCTTCAAAATGGCCTTAAGGGTTGTTTGAATGCGGCCTTCAACATGCCCCCCTCTCTTATTTTTAGATTGTTTTAGATTACTTAATTGAGGGGCAGTGACCCACATTTCATCATTGAGAGGTGGCTGCCCACTTTTCATCCTTAAGGGGTTGCGACTCACATTTCATCCTTAAGGGGTAGCGGCCCAAATTTCATCCTTATGGGGCAGCGGCCCACATTTCATCCTTAAGGGGCAGTGACCAGCATTTCATTCTTGAGGGGCAGTGGCCCGCATTTCATCCTTGAGGAGCAGCGGCCCACATTTCATCCTTAAGGGGTGGCGGCCCACATTTCAACCTTAAGGAGTGATGGCCCACATTTTATCTTTGAGGGGTGGTGGCTCACATTTCATCCTTGAGGGGCGGCATCCCGCATTTCATCCTTGAGGGGTGGTGGCCCGCATTTCATTCTTGTGGGGCGGCGGCCCACATTTCATCCTTCAGGGGTGGCGGCCCACATTTCATCCTTTATGGGCAGCGGCCCACATTTCTTGATGGGTGGAAGCCCACTTTTCTTTCCTGAGGGGTCACAACCCAAACTTCTTAATGGGCGGAGGCCCCAAATTCCTTAAGGGTAAGGGCAGAGGCTTGTATTTCCTTGCTAAGGGGTTGATGCCCAAATTCCTTGATGGGCAAAAGCCCCAAATTCCTTAAAGGGTGAAGGGCCACATTTCTTTTCTTGGGGCTTATGCCCCCATTTTCATTGCTTGGGGCCTTGACCCAAATTTCATTTGCTTGGGGCTACGCCCTCATTTTCATTGGTTAGGGCCTCGACCCAAATTTCATTTGCTTGGGGCCTATGCCCCCGTTTTCATTGCCTGGGGCCTTGACCCAAATTTTATTTGCTTGGGGCCTATGTCCCCATTTTCATTGCTTGAGGCCTCGACCCAAATTTTATTTACTTGGGGCCTATGCCCCCATTTTCATTGCTTAGGGCTGAGGCCTAAATTTTATTTGCTTAGAGGTGATGCATCAATCTCTGTTCAATATTGATGGAGGATGAAACTTTGTTTGGCACTTTGAGAGATGATGTATCATCTCTAGCTTTGCTTAGCCGTGAATGACATTTTACTGGAGATGATGCTTCATCTCGATTTGTTTTACTGGGAGGTGATGGGTCATCTCCAATCACGATTGATGGGAGATGACGAATCGTCTCCACTTTTCTTGGGGAGATGATGTATCATCTCCAGCTTTGCATGGCCATGAATGGTGCTCTACTGAGGATGATACCTCATCTTGATTTGTTTTGGTTGCTCCTTGATCCCAGAGTCGTTGATAGTTGCGTAGAAGACTTCCTTTGTGAGACAGATGATGCTTTCCATTATTGACAGTGCTAATTGATTGATGATTGAGCTTTAAAGTCTGGATTGGCTAGCCTTTGTATTTACTTTTGAAAGAGGTTTTGAAAATTCATTTTTGCATAAATCTTCCATTTGATTTGAAAAATTGGTCCCCTTAAGGTCTTTGAACATTAGAGATGACCTATTACACTGCTCTTAAATACATAGGGTCATGTTTTCATATGCTATGATGTCATGCCTAGTCTGGGCAGGGTATGAAAGGTTTGCAAGTTTTGGATATCAAATGTGTCTCCTTTGGGAGAGTAAGATCATATGCCTATGTTTAAGGTCTTTGTTCTTGCTTTGTCCAAAGATGGTTTCTGATGACGTGTGCTCATCACTTGATTGACTTGACTTGACTCAGGGTGCCATTTCTGGTTTTCACCCTAAGTGTTGACTTAATTTTGCTCCCTTTCTTGCCCTTGTTTACCAAGACTGGGTCAGAGTGCCATTTTTTATTTTCACTCTAAGCTTTACAATGTTTCTTTTTTATCATTGTCCCTTTTTTGCCCCTATACTGAGATAGGTCTGGGCTTTTTGGAAGGTGACTATACGAGGTACATGCTCTTGTTCCAAATTGGTTAAATGCTTGACTTATGTAATGATGACTTTTTCTTAGAACTTCTAGAAGTGCTAAGGAGCTTGAACAGTTGCTTTGCTGAATGAAAGGTTTATTAACGGTTTTCAAGATTTCCCTTTGAGTAAGCAAGTTTGAAAGGATCTGGAAATATGAATATGAATGGCTCTTGATCAGAGGTTGATTATGAATTGACAATTATGGTTCTCTACAAAATGCCCATTTCTT
>JAOXJP010077280.1:0-15096 GCA_025762735.1 Platanus orientalis
GCTTCTGGAGTGTTGTGTGATAAACGAATACCACTAAAATTGAAGGGAAAATTCTATAAGACAACTATAAGACCAGCGATGCTTTATGGAGCAGAATGTTGGACAGCCAACAAACATGTACATAAAATGAGTGTGGCTGAAATGAGGATGTTGAGATGGATGAGTAGCAAAACTAGAAAAGATAGAATTAGGAATGAATCCATTCGTGGGAGCTTAGTGTAGCACCAATAAGCGATAAAATGGTGGAAAGTCGATTGAGATGGTTTGGGCATGTGCACTGAAGACCAATGACTGCACCAGTGAGGAAGAGTGAGACAATGCAAGTTGAAGGTGATAGAAGGACAAGAGGAAGGCCAACATTGACCTGGGTTGAAGTAGTAAGGAGGGACATGGCAGCTTGTAGTTTAATGGAAGATATGGTCCTAAACAGAGCAGAATGGCGGGGCAAGATTCATGTAGCTGACCCCAAATAGTTGGGATAAGGCTGTTTGTTGTTGTTGTTGTTATTATGGAGTCTTGTAAGCCTATTTAAAGCACCTACGACTGGAAAATTTAGACAATGAATTTGAAATTGAATTGAGTTTGGAACCTTGGTTTCGTGGGTTTATCCCCTATCTCTCCCCTCTCCTATGGTGTAGCCGCAGGCTCCCTTGGTTATCCCTCTTCTTCTTCTTCAATCTTCTCTCTTATCTTTCTTCTTCCTCTATCATTCTTCTTCTAATATAGTCTCTTCTATACTCATCTACATCCTTTCTTCCCTTCCCTCTTAATTCATTGCTGCAACATCATATAAAGTTGAATAATCAACTTGCTGCTTGAAGATTTGGAGACAGACATAAAGTACCTATCAGCTGGAGTTTTCCAGGCAATTAACTGATCAGATCGAAGGCATCAAAGAAAGGCTTTCCTCCTTCATTTCAACATGTTTATCCCTCATCTTTTATTACCTTTGATCCCAGAAAATCCTTTTAATTATTTCTTTTGATTTCTGTTCTTATTCCTGGTTTTAAATACTCATCTTTATATTCATCAGAATTTTCGGGGTTTATAAAACAGTGAAATTGCCCCCCATTCTTCCCCTTATTCTAGTTTTCTTTTAGGGTTTTTCTCCCCTACAAGTCCCCTTTGTAATCCCCAAAACTGCTCTTGATCCCCTTTTGTTTTCATCAATTTATTGATCAAAGCTTCTTCACTGTTTTATGTTTTCTTCTCCTCAAAACACTGATGAATTCCATGTTTTATATACTTTTATCTGTCAGAATGACCTCAAATTTGGTATGGAGATCCCCTATAGCCTCATCTGATCATCTGTAAAATTTAGTTAATTTCTGACATGTCAACAGGGGTATTTTGGTAATTTCGTGGGTCTGCCCAGAAATTCCAGAAACCATAAAACAAACCCTTTCTCCTCTTTTCTCCTCTAATTCATGTCTAATCAATCTAATCTTCTTTGTTTGCTAATTCCTATTTTCTTTTTAAATTTGTGATTACTTGGGGTGTACCTATCATTAGTTCTTGGTTTATCAAAATCTGTTCTAAGCTTCCTCAACTTTAATTGGGCCTGCTTAAGAAACTTATACAAGCCTAGATTTCTCACACAGTTTGGCATCCAAGCTTGGCATATCCTGCATCACAGAGACACCTGCTTTCTGCACTGAAAGCTCCAGTGTTCCTACTTCTTAGTAAGCTGCTGAGATCTTTTGGTGTCAACTACTTCTACCATCCTTATCTATCTCGGGCCATATCTTCTGTTGTATCACAAGTCTTCCAATTTTTCTTATTACCTTAACCAACATCCTTCGTTGGTCTTCGTTTCACATTAATTATCCATCTCAGTCAACTCTCCCTTATTTTGTCTATCAGATCTACCTCTGACTTCTCTGGGATGCATTAATGTCTAGTTTAATTCTTCTTGGATGTACCACTCATCCATCTTAACTTCATGTCTGCTACATAATCCATGTAGTCATGTTACTTCTTGATAGTCTGACATTTTCTTCATAAAGCGTGGTTCTCTCAATTCTGTCTCTTCCCCACCCCCTTCCCTTGTTGATGGGGTTTGATTTTATACTGGGTGAATTCAGTTAGATCTTGGGTGTTGATGTGAAGATGGAAGACTTATTCTTTTCTGATGGGGAAAGAAATTGGACTCTGAGAAGTAATGCTATAAAACAGAGAAGTGAGCTAATTGAATGCTCTCCTTTTTATCTAACATTACATGCACTGGAGGTTGTGTTTAGCAGCTCACGAAGTTAGAATTTTAAAAGGGTTATTTAAACAGCCAAAGTTCATATTCGCTGAGAGGTTATGCTAAATTGTAGTCAGAATTCTATACCATCATTTAGAGCTTGCCAAGAATTTTGTTTTTCATTTAAATAAACTTATTAAATGATTTAGCCTTTTTTTTTATTTAACATCATCTCACATACTTTGGAAATCCATACTTGTCAATTGATAAACTGGCTGTGATGTGATGGAGTACTTTACCACTTGGGTGATCTTTGCAGTTATTATCTGGGTTATAAGCTTTCCATAAATGTCTTAGTGTACTCTGTACTTGGCTTGTACTACCGGGGCTATTGGGTATTTGGTATTCTACATCCTTATTCGTACATGGTTCTGGTAATGAGGCATATAATACTTGGTTTAGGTCACTGGGCTCTTGGATCTAGTGGATCCTTGTTAGTACCTGGTCTTCCATTAAGCTAACGAAGCATATCTCCATCAGCATGATGACTATAAACTCTTTTCTATTAACGGATGTTCATAATATCTTTATAAATGTGTTTTTGTCTTAATTGAGCGTTTTCTTTTTTGCACAGGTTTTCCCCAGAAAAAATATGGTATATTGATCAGATGCTCAAGGTTCTTTCTGAGGTAGGCAATGAAACCATGAAATAGAGGTTGGATCAGTTGTTTTAAGGTTTCACTTTGAATGCTTGTTAAGGAGTTCTCAATTTTTGGAAGCAAATCGTTTTATTCCTGTTGCAGATAATTTCTTTCTTTTATTTCCCCCAGTATGTCATTTTAGTTCTGTGATAGGAACATATGTAAAAAAAAGTCATTGTTAGTTGCTACTCTGTCTTTTGTTGTGGAACATTTTTATTTAGAATTAGTGTTTTTATAGATCTACCATGACTAATTTAATAGATGATAGCTTTACCATGACTTCTTTCGCACTGCGGGGGGTGGGGGGGGGGATAGCATGCGGAAGGGATGACAAATTTATCCAAAGGGAAACTCCTATTCTCATATTTGTTGATGTCTACTATTCTGAAATGCTATTTTCTTTTCTTTACTGATTCTCTTACTTTTCTATCCTTCTGAAGTAATAACTGATACTTTACATAAACTCATGTCCTTGATCCTCCCACTTTGACTGCCACAATTGAGTCCAAGTTTGAGCTTGTTTGATGGATTTTTGATTGACACGTGCAACATAAAGAATTAGTGTTGCAAGAATTATTGAGGGGAGAGAGAATTCAAAGCAATAGATGCTAAACCAGCCATGGGAATTAACAGCATAAGAATTATGGATCGATGAGAAGTAGAATTTTACTAAATCAACAGCAGTAGGATTACTTGTTTCTTGGGATTTTCTTATCCCCTTATGTAAATTCTCTTTTGCTTATCAACAACAACAAGAAACACCCTTATCCCAACTATCTGGTGTCAGCTACATGAATCCTGTTCTGCCATTCCACTCTATTTAGGGCCATATCTGCTGTTAAATTATAAGCTTCCATGTCTCTCCTTAGTAGCAATAGCAAAACAGAATTTTATAAATAAAATTCAACTAGTAATTGGTAGCCGTGGGGTGTAATTGATTTCAGCAACAAAAGAAAACTGGAACAGAAAATCAGAAGGTGGGTTGAGATATCTGGTTAATCGGTTTTATGGATTTAAACAATTTTTTGGCTTATATGATTACCTCAGATTTAGGGATGGTGGTAATAAAAACCCTGCAAATTATTACTAAAATAGGAATAGAAATGAGGGAGAGGAAGAGGATAAACCCACTTAAATCAGTCCCAATTGAACTCTAGGAATCATCAACAGGCATTTGATATCATCAATATCTTCATATGAAAGAGAATTTGAAATCAGCACCAAATCATTATGCCAAGCATAAACTGTATTCACTAAAATTTTTTTTCATTTTTTCTTTTTCCACCACTCCATCTCCTTCATATTTTTTGCCTAAACTTAAACTGCTAGCTAAAATAAAGCTCTAAAATGAATAATTTCCATTACAGAGTGATACTTTGCTAGTATCTTGGCCATTCACATAATCAAATCGGATTGGCAATATTTTGGACCTGTTGGAAAGGTAACTGAATAACCAGTTGGAAATGTGTTTGTGAGATTTGGTTGTGTAGGTTTAGAGTTTAGTGCTTAATGGGTTTACGGAAAATATAGAGGGAAAGGGAAGTTTGGGAAAATGTGTAGAGGGCAAGATGCTCTTCATACTATTCTTATTATGTGTACTACTTACATGTGATATACTGTATGGTATTGGTATACCATACTAGAACAATACAAATAAAAGTAGACAAGAGAACCCCCCAATAGCATGTAATAACAACCACTCCCCATATACATGAACTCCAACACTCCCCTTCAAGCTGGAGAATAGAGGTCCCACATTTCCAGCTTGCTAACAATGGAGGAAATTGAGTATTGCCTAAACCCTTAGGTAGTATATCAGCAAGTCGGTCATTAGTCATGAAAAAAGGTATACAAATATTCCCATACTTCAAATGGTCCCTTGATGAAATGACGATCTATCTCCACGTACTTGATTTGATTCAATCATGTTGTACTAGATTGTGGGCAATACTGATTGCTGCCTTGTTATCACAACACAAAGTCATTGGGCCCTGAGTAGAAAATTCCATCTCAATCAATAATCCCCTAAGCCATATGATGCAGCAGCTTTATTCTGGCTTGAGAAGACCAATCCCCTTCGGAAGCCCAAGTCAAGATTCAAAGGAGTTTTCAAGAAGACGGCTTGCTGCCCTACTTGATTAGAGTAGTTTCCTTTTATGTTTTGTGGGGTTTTTATGGCGAATTTTCATGTAATAAGGCCATAGAGCCATGGGAGGGAGTTGTTAGCAATTTATAGAAGTTTAAGAGTCTTTTATTTCACTTCTTTTCAAGTTTTATAGGTGTAGGAACAAGGCTGACCATACAACCATTAGTATAGGTGTATTTATGTCATTTTGTTTTTTAATTATTATTTGGTTCTTATGTAGTAGGCCAATTGGCCAGATTGTAAGGGAGCATGATTGCTGAATTAAAGGGTGTATTTTGAGCTCATGATTGGAGATATTATCTTCCCTTAAGGATCCCTCACAATCAAGGTGAGTTTTCTTTCTTTTCTCTTTCTTATTTTCTATCTTTTCTCTCTCTTCCATGATTTTTCTTTCCTTTTTTTTCCTTTAATCTTCTTCTTCTACCCTCTATTTTAGATATTTGCTGCACAATTTAATTTCTTACAATTGTCTTCATTCAAGATCCAATCTTTACATCTTTGTCATTTGTTTTGGACATTCTTCCATCATACTTAACCTTGTAGCAATCCATTTCGTGGATATCCTACATCAAATTGGTATTAGAGCCATCTTCCAACTAATCCTTATTTGGTTGGGATCTTTTCTGAATACGAAACCAGTGGATTGTTCTCATTCGTCCTACCTTAAATTCTTTTGGGGTTTTTTCTTGAAGACCCTAAAATTTTGGGGTTTTCCCAAAGGACCTAGATTTGTGCAAGAATATCTTTCAATTCTTTTTTGAAGACCCTAAAACCCTTTTGGGGTCCTTTCCATTATTTTAGGGCTATCCTAAAATCCTTTGCATTTTTTCTTAAGAGGGTTTTAACACCTTAAAATTGCTGAGCAGACCCCCAAATAACTGTTAAACTTCCTTAATCACCATGGTCCATATTGTGAATACTTTGTCTACCATTGTGGATGAATATGGTATAAAAATTTAAGCCACCAAGAACGATGTGTGACAACTTGACAATAGCATGAATGGTATACAAGGTGATGTGAAGAGTATGCATGAACAATTAGCAGCGATTTAGAAAACTTTAGCCATGCTTGCCACCAGATTGCCCCCACAAGAAGACCCTTAATCACCTAATCAGGCTAAAGAAACTTCTAATAGCCCCTCATCCACGACAATCCCACAATTTGCAACGTGGTGAATCCTTATACCAATTCCGACATGAAGTGGTTTATCTTCGAGGAGAGCATGTTGACATATTTGACCAACCTAGGCGTGGATATTTTGAGTGATCTGAACATCCATATGGTGTTGCCCATCGGGACCTGGATTGCCATGTTAAGCTTGATGTGCATGATTTTTATGGAGGTCAGGATCCGAATGTATTTTTGGATTAGATACACAACATTGAAGTGTTCTTTAGGTGGCATGACATTTCTGAGGGCAAGAGGTACAGTTTGCTGAGGCTAAGCTCAAGGATACAACAACAATATGGTGGGATAACTATAAAGAAGACCACATGCACTTGAGCATTTTTAGAAATTGGGAAGACTTGAAACCAGCCATGGAGTGTCGGTTTGAACCTCCAGATATTGATAGAGAGCACACCTCCGGCTCACAGAGTTGCAACAAGGTACCTCATTAGTAGAAGCTCATTGCATAGTTTTATCGCTTGGTAGTGTGAGCCAAAGCCAAGTGGGCCGATGATATCGGAGTGGCGATGTACAACAGAAGCTTACACCCATCGCAATTGGATTGTGTTATGCGAGATTGCTTAAACTAGATGATGCGGTTCACATTGTGTATTAGGTAGGGGGTTTAAGAGGAGTCCAGTTTAGTCACACTTTCCTTAACAGTTCTCATTGAATTGTGAGCCAGGCCTCTGGTAATCTTATTAGTAGGACCATTTCCAGACTGCAACCTAGTGGTGCCACTACAACAACCTCTAGATCAACTAGGATCACATCACCACCAGAGGTTGTAATTCTAATGGTCTAACTAGAGGGGCAGAGCATCATGTTATCATTGCGGTAGTACTAGTCACCTCTATGCCCAGTGTCCTCAACATGTTATTCTTAGAAAAGAAGCATATGTAGGGTGATGACCTCGAGGAGGAGATGTATGATCTAGATGAGGAGATGATCCTTGAGGAAGAGCGTGCATTGGCTGAGGAAAGGTCAGAGAATGATGATAGATCTGTTTGTGTTTTACATCTAGTCTTGGCTACCAGTGAAGTAAAGAAGAAAGAAGATTTGAGGCACAAAAGTATTTTCCAGAGTAGACTTAGATGAGATGGACAGGTATGCTCCTTGGTTATCGATGGAGGAAGTTACACTAACATTGTGTCTGGGGAGGCTTGCAGGAAGTTAAGATTGAAAACGGAGCCCCATCCGAATCTATACAAAGTGACATGGGTCAATAATATGAATCTCAAGATTCATGAGAGGTGTCTTGTTACCTATTCCATTGGATCCTTTTGTGATCAGGTCCTATGTGACGTGCTACCTTTCAAAGTTTGCCATCTCTTACTTAAGAGACCGTGGTTGTATGATAAGAAAGCTCAACAATGCGGATTCAAGAACACCTACACATTCTAGCATGGAAAAAAGATGACTATGTTGCCTTGTCTGAATGTGCTTGATCTGAAATTGAAGAAGGTTGTTGGTTCATATTTGCTACACTGTATTCCGAGTGGAGGATCTGGTATTCTTGCCTTCTTTGTCCACCCCTAAACTTAGTGGGGTTGAGTATTTTTTTAGAGAGTGGAATTGATGTGGTGACTTTATCTTGGCTTGAGAAGACCTATCCCCATTGGAAGCCAAGTCAAGATCCAAAGGAGTTTTCAAGAAAACGGCTTGCTGCCGTACTTGATTAGAGTAGTTTTCTTTATGGTTTGTGGTTTATTTATGGAGAATATAAGGTCATAGAGCCATGGGAGGGAGTTATTAGCAATTTATAGAAGTTTAGGAGTCTTATTTCACTTTTTTTTTTCAAGTTTTATAAGGGTAGGAGCAAAGCTGACCATACAATCATTAGTATAAGGGTATTACTATCACTTTGTTTTGTTTTGTTTTTATAATTATTTGGGTCTTATTTAATAGGCCAATTGGTCAGATTGTAAGGGAGCATGATTGATGAATTATATGGTGTATTTAGAGCTCATGATTGGAGCTGTTATCTTTCCCCAAGGATCCCTCACAATCAAGGTGAGTTTTCTCTCTTTTCTCTTTCTTATTTTCTCTCTTCTTGATTCTCATCCTCTTCCACGATTTTTCTTCTTCCCTCTTCTTTCTTTTCTCTTCTAATCTTTTTCTACCCTTTAGTTTACATATTTGTTGCATAATTTAATTTTCTGCAATTGTCTTCATTCAAGATCTAATCTTTACATCTTTAACATTTGTTTTGGGCATTCTTCCATCGTACTTAATCTTGTAGGTATCCATCTCTTTGATATCCTACATCACTAGAGGAGTTCACAGATTGCATGGGCCATGGATCTGAACTCTGCTTTAGCACACAATCTAGCCATTACAGGCTGTTTCTTAGTTTTCCATGTGACTAAGTTTCCATCAACAAATGTGCAATATCCATATGTAGACCTCTTATCAGATACAGATCTAGCCCGGTTTAAATCTGTATATGCTTTAACTTGAAGCCCCCCTCTCTTGTTGTATAGGAGACCTGATGCGGACAGTCAAGTTGAATTGGGGCCCACGTGACATGTGGGTGGGACCCATATGTGTGATCCTTGTGGTAGCCAAGTGAGGGACATATAGAGCATCTTAGATTTGATTTAATTAGTATTTTCTTAGGATTTAATGTTAGACATTATCTTTTATTTCTTTTGAATTTATTTTGGAGTCCTTATGTAGTTAGGAGTCTTTAAATCAAAGTTGCAATCCCATTTTTCCTCTTTAGGCCATATTTTGGAGAGTCAAAAATCATCCGTTTGGGCTGATTTTGGTGCCATTTGAAAGGTTATTCAGTTACCTTTCCTACGAGACCAAAATCTTGAGAATCTGATGTAGAATCTGATGTGATTTGATTTGAGAGAGTTATGACCAAAATATTGGCAAGTGTCACTCAAAACCGGGATTTAGTTATTTTAGAGTTTTATTTTTTTAGGAAGTCTAGTTAAACTAGGATTTGGAAAGATTGGCTTGTAAAGTCTATATATATTAGGGATGAAGTTGGTGAATAAAGAATTTTCTTACGTTCTAGCTCTTGGCTAGTGTGTTCTTCCTTTTTGAAATCTAAAAAGTAGGAGTGGTTTTTCCCAAAAGTGGATTCCTTCATTTCTTTGGGTTTATTCAAGCTTGGTGGAGGTCAAGATCCCCTGTTTTGGGTTTGGAAAAGCTTCAAATCGGGTTTTTATCTTTTTTTTTTCTTCTATTTTCTTGTTTCTGATACATCACTTTGGGTTTTATTGATATTCTTGGTTATCATTCTACATCAACTTTGGTATCATTTCTATTGTGCTACATCACAATCAGTTATTTCATTTCGATGAATTTGACAATATTTACGAAACCACTTGCCTAGGTAGACTTGAATAGAATGGGGTGGCAAAAAGAAAACCACCATCTTCTTGAGACTATTAGGGCTCTACTATCCACCATGCATGTGCTTAAGCCTTTTTAGCCTAAGGTTGTGCAAGCTACTGCCTACTTGATGGATAGTATACTCTCTCGTGTCCTTGCATTGAAATCTCCATTTGAGCTATTCACCCCGTCATTTGTTTCCGCTTCCTCTTTGTCCACTTGCTTAAGTTTGAGTGGACGGATTGGATCCTAAAACTCTTAAATGTATGCTACATGTTAGAAATGGTATAGGTGTTATCGTCCTACTTGTAGACGTTTTGTTTCCATGGATGTGATATTTTTTGTATATTTTTCATTCTTCTCTTTAAAATAGACATCTTTTCAGGGGGAGAGTTATGATGAAGATGAATCTTCTCCTCCATCACTGTTGCTTGTTCTTTCACATGTTCCTTCATTTTCATTTGATAGTGGTAATAGAAAAGTAAGTGGTGTTGACAATCAGGGGGAGATTAAAAAAGGTAGCAAATAATTGAATATGTAATTAAGAAAACGACGGGAAACCAAAGATAAGACTGGTTCTCATGTTCCCTACCAAGAAGCCTCTTTGGCCTTCCTACACAAGGTATTTCTTTCTCTTTCTCATTCTTATTCAGTTCCCATTGCTTTTAGAAAAGGTGCCTATTCTTGCACTAAGCATCCTTTGTCTACTTTTTTGTCATATAATTCATTTTTCTCCTTTTCGTTTTTTTGTCCTTGCCTTTTCTTTTGTTTTAGTGCCTTGCAGTGTATTAGAGGCTCTCTCCCAACTAGTATGGAAGGCTATCACGAAAGAAAAGATGATGACATTTGATAAGAATCTCAACTAGGAGATGCTAATCCTCCCAATGGATAGGAACCCATTGGGTGCAAGTGAGTGTTCATTGTAAAGTACAAGTTTGATGGTTTTGTCAAAAGATACAGAGCGAGGTTACTAGCAAAGGGTATACTCAGACATATGGCATTGATTACTAGATGACCTTTGCCCCCTTTTTTTTTCTTTTTTTCTTTTTGAGAGAGATAAAAAACAATTTATTAAAGAGAAAAAAGCAGGAAAGCAAGTACAAACAAAGGAAGACAAGTTGAACAAAAAAACATGAAGAAAAAACAAGAGCAAACAACTCACCCAAGGCCACCAGTAGGCTAAGACCTCCCCTCTTAAAATCAACTCAATCTTCCTCATTGAAATTTGGGAAATAACAATCTACTCCCTCAAAAGCTCATGAACCCCAAGGCAAGAATGATCGCCTGAAGCCCCAACACCATAAAAAATGTGACGATTCCTCTCCTTCCACACAATCCAACAGATAGCCCTTGGAAGAAAACACCAAATGACATCAGCGATGCCCCCCATTCAGAGTTTTCCCAACCAGAGAAGAGCTCCCTAACCGACCTAGGGAAGATCTAAACATCATTTAAACGAGAGAGGAAAAAAATCCAAATAGCCATAACCCACTGATAGTGGAGGAAGAGGTGATCTACCAACTCCTTGTCTCAAGTACAAAGAATGCATCTATTGGTTAGATTTTCAGCTCTTGTTTCCAAGATGAACTCGATACGAGCTCTAATTTCCCTTATAGCCAACCAATGATGAATAGGGACCTTGATGAAGAAGTGTATATGAATCCACTTAATGGGATGATGGTATATTTAGTGGATAAAGGAAATGTGTGTAACTTGAAGAAGGCGTTACATACTTAAATGGCCTTAAGCAATCTCTACAAGCGTGGTTTGAGTGTTTTTTAAGCGCTATGGTATAAAGCAAGTTTACATAATGCCAAGTGGATCATACTTTATTTGTGAAGCATTATGGTGATAGAGTGACTTCATTGATTGTCTATATAGATGACACAATGGTCACAGGAAACGAAGAAATTGAAAGGAAACAATATAAGGAGCGATTGGCCACAAAGTTTGAAATTAAAGACTTCGAGCAGTTGAAATAGTTTTTTAGAATTGAGGTAGCTAGTTTCAAGAAAGGGATCTTTATCTTGTAGTGGAAGTATTAAGGTTGTTAATTGGGCCGGGCTAAGGTCAACTCGACCCTAGCCCAAAATATATGGAATGAGCTTGAACTTGGCCCAACAAAGTTTGCTCGAACTCGGTTAGATTTCAAATAATGGGATTTGGGCCGGGCCAAATTTGGGCAATCTCTTCTTGGATTAGCAAGTCCTCCTTTATCCCTCTTTCGAAATCTAAACCTCGATGAACAGTCCATCCCATCCACAATAGCTCGACGCCTATCAACATCAATAGAATGTTGTTGGGAGGGAAATTCTCTTTATTAATATTAATCCAAGAATCAGAAAGATTAGTATAGGTTTGAGCATGAACTAACCCAATAAGCTATCATGAGTCTGACAATCCCCAAAGAAAGATGAATGCCATGGCTGCCACAGTAGTCGATAACTCCCCAATGAAACAAGAACCCACCACTCTAGAGACTATACGCACCTATGGTGTAGGAGAATGTGAGCCACAATGGCACAAATACCATCCCTGCCATATTCATCTTGCATAGCAGAGACCCCATTATTATAATCAGTGTGATGGTGGCGAACATGCATTGAAAGTACACCATACACACCATTGGATAGAACGACGTAGGCATTGCATTCTCAACCTGCCTATTGTTGTAGTATTGAATCGTTTCAGGGAATCTCGCTTCTCTGATGAGGAATTTTTGGCCTAAAGCCGGACTTGCTTTGCCTCAGAAGGGGAGTAGCTCGTCATCGAAACACATCTTGTAAGCCCAAGTGATGCAACAAATCAAGATGGCAGCAAAGGCATAGAGAGCCATGAAATAAGGAATTTCTCTATCCAAAATAATGAAAACCCATTAAAAAAAATCAAAAGATCGAAATCAAGGAAATACCGTCACCTAACACACCCCCAAAATCCAATGTTTCATGGATCCAACAACTGTATTTGGAAACATGATGGTGAAAGGTATACCCAATTTATAAAAGGAAAGAAAGATGGCATCGACACGAAGAAAAAATCTAGGCAACCTTGAGGATTTGCAACAAGATCAACGACATTTCCCATGGCGACAATGAGACTCCAAATCGAGAGGATCCCTGATGACTAAAGCAAGGCTCGGACAGAATGCGATGACGAGATTCTCGTTCATACTCAGTAATGGGATTAGGGTTAGAGTAATATTCTTTTTGTTTTAGTTATACACTATTGGATTGGGATTTAATCCAATGGTGTATGTTTAATCTAATTTCTATAAGTATATATACATACTTCGGGTTGGGCTTTGGGTAAAATAAGTTATCCTAAGCCCTGTCTAGAAATTACTTTGGGCTTCAAGTCTAGGTTCGAGCTCAGCCCAACCTGAGGTTTAACTTGCATAGCCCACCTTTTCTTCGGCTGAACAAATCGGACCTCGAGCCACCCCCAACTCAATTGACAGCCCTAGGAAGTATGTCCTTGATCTCCTATAAAAGACTAGTTTGACGGGATGCAAGCCATATGATATTGAAAGATGAGAGTGATCTTCTTCCTGATGCAGGGAGATATTAGAGATTGGTGGGCCGTCTCATATACTTGTCTCTCACCTGACTGGACATTACCTATGATGTCAGCCAATTCTTGCATGGTGAGATCTCGTATAGAGGCTATGTTCTGGATTTTTCGATATCTCAAGGGCTACTTGGGAAAAGGCCTCTTATATGCCAAAATAGGCCATCTTTGTGTAGAGGCATACACAGCTTGGGTGGCCTATCATGTTAGGGATAGTGCTTAGGTCAATATTTGGAAAAACATATGGTGTGGCAATTCTTCTCTAGCGGTGGATTTCCCTATGCTGGGTTTTTTTTTGGTTGTGTTGATGAATAACAAATTTCATTGGAAAAAGGTGAAAGAAGAAGCAAATACAAGTAGGGATAATCCTCAATAGGCCATAGACCACAAGGAAACCACCTAAAATTTAACAAAAAAGAAAGTAACAATCTTGAATGTTTGTTTCCCTATACTGTTTAGTCTATCTTTGTGCAAAGATGATTTGGTCGAAGAGCATTTCTGCGGGGAAGATGAAAGTATGGCTTGGAATTTGCACCTTAGAAGACCCCTTAATAATTGGGAGATGGATTCTATGGGTGACCTCTTATCAAGGCTCCAAGGTGTCTCCTTGGGGAGTTTTGAGGACAAGGACAAGAGATTATGGGTGGGAGATAGCAGTGGGGTTTTCTTTGTTGCCTCTTGTTATAAGATGCTTTTCAGGGAAGGGAGGGATTTTATTGCAACCATGCTCATTTGGCATTCTAATCTCCCCTCTAAGGGGGCTTTCTCACTATGGCTTGTGTTTGGGCAAGGTTTTGACCATTGCCAACCTAATGATGAGAGGCATGTGTATCCCAAATTGGTGTAGCTTGTGTTGCTCCAATGTTAAGACAATATCTCACCTGTTTTGCATTATTCTATGGCATCTTCATTGTGGAATTTTTTCATAGGCCACTTTATAAAGGGTTGGGTGATGCATTCAGACATGATGGGGATTTTAGTTGAATGGTGTCAAGGGGTCCCCTCATGCTCTTGGGTAGAAGTTAAATTGTGTGGAGAACCGTCCCTACTGTGGTTGTTTGGTGCATTTGGCATGAGAGAAATAGCTAGGTTTTTGAGAACAAAGCCCTTGACTCCTCGAAGTTGCCTCCCCATGCTCTATCTCTGTTGTCCACATGGTTGTCCCATCTAAAGCCATTTTCTGATTTTCCTTTGTAGCAATGGATCTTCAATTGTGATCCAATTGTTTTCTCTTAGTGGTTCTTGTTAGATAGGAGTATAATCCTCTTGCATTTCTATTTGTAATAAAATTATCTTTATTAATAAAAAAAAGATGTAGATTGGGCTGGTTTCATAACTGATTGACCCTATTTTTAGTTATAGCACTTTAATTGAAGGCAATCTAGTCACTGAGAGGAGTAAAAAGCAGTCAATTGTGGCTAGGTCGACTACAAGGGCAGAGTTATGTTGTATGACACATGGAGTCTGAGAGTTTATATGAATGTAGATGTTCTTGACAGAGCTTAGGTTCCTAGTTTCAGGATCGATGAGCTTTTATTGTGATAATAAGGTAGCGATCAGTATCACCCACAATCCAGCTCAGCATGATTGAACCAAACATGTGGAGGTTGATCGTCACTTTAGCAAGGAGCATCTGAAGTCCGAAACCATTTGCATGCTATTTCTATAGACTGAAGATCAGCTTGTAGACATCCTCACCAAAGGGTTACACAACAAAGATTGAAGATCAACTTGTAGACATCTTCACTGAAGGGCTACTCAACAAATAGTTCTCTTCTATTGTTGGCAAGCTAAGAATGTGGGATCTATATTTTCTAGCTAGAGGGAGAGTGTAGGTTTTAATGTATTCGAGGAAAGGACATTATTGTAATAGCTTACATTACTTGGTATGGTTTAAGTGTAGTGTAAGTTCATATACACATATTCTAATAAAAGTAAGTGGGAGTGTTTTCTACACTTTCCCATACGTTTTTACTCT
>JAOXJP010077291.1:0-15095 GCA_025762735.1 Platanus orientalis
TATATATATATATATATATGATTTATTTTATTTTATGGCTCATGTATCTTATTTACATCTTGTCTATATATATGATACATGTGATGCTTTTCCTATTTTCTATCATGTTTCATGACAAAAAGGGGGAAAAGTAGTACCATAAAAATAGGAGGAGAGTTTGGATTTAGGGGGAGTAAATCCAATTGATTTGAGTAACTGCACCATAACTAAAATTTTAATTTTATTACTCAAATTGTTAAATAAGTGAATAACGAATATTTAAACTAATGAATTAATTATTTTGTGCTCATGGTTCATATTTTATATTCTCTTGCACAAATTGTTCACTTGGTAGTCTTGCTTTATGATTAGACATTTCATTCATGATCATATCATGTGCCTGGTTGTGTGTGCACCTTTATTTCACATTTGATTGTACTTATTTTAGTTTGAGGAATGTCTGTGTGTCAAATGTGTTTTGGATTTATCATGCCATGCACACGGTGTAAAGAAGAAAGTAAGGTTGTAGAGATTCTGAGCTTGAAGAAAAGGGGAGTGCCAATGCCTTCATTGAAGACATATTTGTGGCACATTCTATGGAGTCCTGTATTTTTATTATTATTCCCATTGTACTCCATCCATGTATTTTAGGTTTTGTCATGAAATTCCCAAAGAGAGATATTGTAAATGTATATGTTGTAAATTCAATGAGTAGGAAAATACATGGGTTGATAGACTAGGCTATGACATGTTCAAGATAGAGCCTAGGAGGTTCTTATGTCTACAATATATGAAGATCTCTCTTGAAGACTAAGAATACTCCATGAAAGGAAGCTGGGATCATGCAAGGACTAGAGCAACATGTCATCTTCCACATCCTTCTACATCTGCAAAGGTAAGTGAGGGTGTAACACCAAATTTTGAGCCTATGATATGAGGCAAAATTCGTTGGACAAATCACCTAGCCATTTTTTAGAGACAAGTTTATTATTTTATGTGTGGGGAACTAAAACTCCAAGTCTAAGAGACTTGTTAATTACAACTGTTTAGCACAACCAACCTCTGATTAACTTCAAGTTGCTTAGCTTGTATTATGAAACAGAGTTGTAGAAATATGAAAAAGAGAAGAGGAGAAGAAAGGATGATATTTTTATATATAAAATTATGTTTACTCATACATTGGTAGATTTACCTATCAACACTTTGGGTCATTATTAAGCTTCCTATGGTGTCTTGCTCAATGAGATGACAAAGGTGTAATGGACGTGCCTTCTCTTTTAGGAAGAGAGGTAACTTGTAGACCTTCAATGAACAAATGTAGCTTACCTTTATGATGAATCTTCAACTTCTAAACTCTTTATCCCTCTCTATTCGTCTTCTATCTCTCTCTAACTCCTTTGCCATGCGTGCATATTGGTATTTATAGGTCTCCAGATGAGTTTGGAGAAGAGTCATTGTTTAAGAAGAACTCTATCCCTTCCATATCATTTTGGTTGGGATAGGATTCTTCGAATCTTATCCCAAGGATTTTGGTGATTCTTTTATCGATAATCCACCTCCTGGGTAGTTAGAGGACTCACAAGAGTCATGGTTATCCAAAATAACCACTCCAGGAAGAAATAAACCCAAATTTCAGTTTCTAGTTTTCGTAGCGCGTGAGTGTGAACAATTCATTCACACACACTTTTAGGACGAGAGTGAATGCTTGAAATCCCTTGATTGTGGGTGAATGAGGATTTGAATTTTCATTCACTGATAATAGTGTGGTAAGTATCATACCATTTTGACATTCGTGCACACTTTTGTGTTTCAGTTTCCCCCTCAGAAAATGCATTGTGAGTGCAGTAAAGAGACAATGCATTTTTTGAGGAAAAAATAACGGCATTCAATTATTTCTGTCGATATCCTTTCTTTATTTGTTCCTAGGACTTTTCAAATCCCTTGTATTTTGATAAATATACCCCAAAAAGTATATAAGTCTTTCTTCTTCTTCCCTAGCACATATTTTTTCAGAATTTGTTCACAGCTGAATTTTCTGAAGCACCCAAGTTTCCTTTTCTGATTCTTGAAAACGTAAGTTCTTCTTTGTTCTCTTTTCTTTCTTTCTTTTTGGATGATCGTTTGAGGCATGACGAAATACAAAAAGATGCCAGTTTACTTTGTAATCAGATGCTTTTCCTCTTGGCTTTGATTTCCTTTTTTTTTTTTTTATTCTGATTTCTTCGTCTTCCCTTCCTTATGGAGGAGAGTCTGTGTTCAAGTCTTGGAGAAGTCTCAGAATAGGATTCCAAAATTTGCCTCTCTTCTTTTCTTCCTGGTTCACAACTCTGGCTATCTTCTCCAGGATGATTGTCATCTCCAACAGCTCATTTGCAACCTCCCAGTTCATTTAGTGAGTCGTTTACTTGAGTGGGTTGCGAATGACTTCTCCTTGTTCTTATTCATAAGTTGAGATTCATTCATCTAATGTGTGTGAATGTGATTGTGAATTCTCATTCGCTCACTTTTTACTTCATTCGCAAACATATTTTCATACTGAAGAAGTTTTATTTCTCTCATTCTTTTTAGGTAATAGCACACAAACAAAAGTCCTCAAGTATAAGCAGGGGTGAATCCTCTGCTCCTCCTGCTAATATTCATCTTAGACAGATGAGACTCAGGTCTTGGACCAACCCAAGGCCTACTCACGCAACAAGACCAAGTTGTAGCCCTATGGCAAGATTAGGTTACCTTCGCGATCTAGTGCCAATTATAATCGACTCTTCAGACTCCGAGGATACTTTCTTTATACCAGCCTGATTCGGCTACTTCAGAACTCGAGCCTATCCTTATCTCAGAACCTACTCTAGTATCAGGTAGTTGTCTTTAATAAGAGTATTTGGGCCATTTTAGATTTTGACTTCCCCTTTTTGTTGTTCAAAACTTTCTTTTGAAGACGAAGATGTCTTGCTACCATGGGACTACACTGAAGTGGAATTGGAGGATTTTAGTGATAACGTAAGACAACCATGTGAAGCCTGGACTCCCTTCTGCGAGATCTTACTGAGATGGATCCTGTAGCAATTGCATTACCATGTACTTGGGCTAGAGCCTTATCCTGCTTGAATGATGTTGAGATATACTTTAAGAACGTAGGGTCAGGAGGAGTGTAGAGTCTCTTTTGAACTCTTTTAGTACCATAGCATAGGTTGAGGAGACCTTAAGGCTTGCTTAACCCTCTCCCAATCTTGAAATCCTCATCAAGGAATCAGAGGAAAAGATAGTTGATTTAAATCAGAATCATGTAGAAGTAACGTGTTTGGAGGGCTTCGTGAGTGCAGAATTGGTAGCATTGGTGGAGCATTTTCATTATGTTAAGGCATAATACATATGCCTTTGGTATAACATGAATGGTTACTATGCCATTTTGGAAGATAGTGAGGGTGCCACTGAGTAGAAAAAACAACTAATTACTGGGGCAAAGCTGTCTTGATTATTAGGCAAGAGAGTGGAAGTGATGAAACCCACCTTAAAGAAGTAGTTAAGTGGGCTGATGTTGATGCCCTCCTTTAGCAATAGATTCCTCTCTCTGAGGCACTCTGAGACAAGCTTAGGGCTTTTATCTGATCTTCTGAAAGATGTTTATTTTCTTCTGTTATTTTCCCTTTACATCATGAGAAACCATGTATTCCCTTTTTTTCTTTCAATTTTATGAATGAACTATCCTTCTTTTTTGTCTTTATATTCTTTATGCTTCATATTTCATCCAAATTTGCTTACTTTATTTAAGCGAAAATTAGTGTTACTAGATCCTCTCATGTTTGTGGATGTTGTATTCTTCAAAGAGTCCATGCTTTCATAAAGTCTAAGTTGATTACTTTCATAAGCTCAAAAGCCATAATGATAGACCAGTTTTGACGTTTTAGAGATCAGACATGTTGCTTAGAGAAGGCAAAACTCCCAACTGCTCCCTTTTTGCTACCTTGAAATTTTTTGAATTTGAGTGGTGGCGAATGATAATTTATTTTATCATTCGCCATGAATGTCATGGTGAACAGAGAATAACATCATCATTCACCCTTAATCATGTGGGTGAATGTAATTTTATTTTCTCATTCTTGCATTCTAGTTTAAAGATGCGTTCTTTGAGGAGTAATGACAACTGACGGAGCATGTCTCTTCGGTTACCTTCTCATCATAGTTAGTGAATGAAATGACCATCTTGCCTTTGTTAATAGATGCGTTCTTTCAAATTCCTCATGGTTTGACCAAATTATCCCTACAGGTATAAAAAGGGTTTTTCTTCATCTTCCTTAGTCATCTAAGACAAAATTTGGAATTTGCCATTATCAACCGTGTGAAGCTTTCAATCCTCACTCCCTTTGCATTGAAATCCCTGACTTCAAACCTTTCAACAATTCCTCTTGTCTTGGTGATCATTCCAATACCATTTTCTGCCATTTCCACTAGTGTAAAATCCCTTTGTGTGAACTTCTTCTCTTTCTTGAACCTAAAACCTTTCTTTTGATTTTATGTGAGTTTTAAGCCTTGCAATGCTAATTTCATTTAGATAAATAGCTTAGGCTCGAGACTAGGGTCATTTTGAGATGAATCCCGTATCTTTTGGCTCTATTTGGACAATTTTATTCTCTAAGGCACATTCAGGAATTCCGGTCTTCATCTCAGGCGAGGATTAGGTTTTCGGCAACCATTCACCACTTTAAAGCTGACTTGAGTGGTTGTGAAATAGTCTCCCTATGTTCACTCATGGGTTGAGGTGTCTTCATTTGCGCCCTCCTCTTTCATTGAGATGTTGGGCACGAATGTATAATCCTTTCCTTATTCGCCCACAAATGCACCACAAGGACTTACAAAAACGTGCACGAATGTGAATCTCATGCCTCATTCACAAACCAAAATGCTCATTTGTGCTAATACTTGTACATTCTTTATTTAATTTCTGATTTTTTTCTTTTCTTTATAGAGTAATGGCTCCTAGGAGAAAACTTTTATACGACCGTGAATGCCATGAAAGCCTCCTTTTTCTAATTCATCAAACACATAAATGGGTGCGTAGCCGAAGCCTTTTTGACCCAGAATTCCTTGACCCAATAATGGATCACGCACCAAGCCATCTTAACTATATTAGACATGTCTGTAAGGGTTGGTGTCGTCTGGACGATCGGGCCCGCAGAGACAATTCAATCCGCGACACACTACTTCCCTCCATTGAAGAAGGAAAAACTCTTAAAGACTCGATCACTAGTGATTTTAGAAGTCTAATTCGAAAGATTCACTTAGGAGAAACGGCATGGGTTGGTCGACTCTATAGAGGATCCTCTTCTTTTTTAATTGGAGGAAGTAAATGAGAGGCTTTCATCGAGCATTGCCTCAACAATTATTGCACAAAGATAAATGCTATTGCGATGGCCGAGGCATTATGTGGTTCCACTGGTAGCTTTGATAAGCATCATGAGATGGTGGTAGAAGCAATCTCAAGGTGGTGCCCTAACATTAACACCTGTTTATGCCAATATGGTGAGTTGGGGATCATGTTATGGGAATTCATTGGCGTAAGCCACTTGCCTTTTGAGGGGAGACTGATGGAATAGTATATCCCATTTAATGCTCACTTCGATATGCTTTCCACCACATGTTGGAGGTTATTCCAAATATTCTCTGAGTTTAACGACCTAAACGTTTCATATAGTAGCTGACTAGGTCATATTTGCCAAGGTCCTTCGGGCATGTCTGATAGGGGTAAACCTTTACCATGGACTAGGAATAATATCCAACAAAGCATCGATCTTGACAGCTCTGTATTCCTGACTAGGGTTTGTGCAACTTTTCTCAATAGATGGGCTCTCTCGAGAAATGTGAGTGAGCGTATTTGCCCTAGTGTATTCATTGCTATTGCTAATCTCACTGATGGGATATGCATGAACTTAGCGGTTCCTAGTCTTTGCTACTTACATAGTGGTTTATAAGACATTGTAGAGACAGGACTTCAAGAAGGCCGAATTGGGGAGAATTTGGTGTACCTTCCCCTTAAATACTTCTGTTCATGGCTAGGGCTTCACTTCCCTTCCAATTACCTGAGGAGAGAGAGAAATCTTCATAGCATTGCACACATTAACACCCTAAAGAATCAATGAACGAAGATGGTGTTATGGCCTACTTCATTATTTTGTTTTACCCAGAAGCTCGTTCTCATCCTGAATCACTTATTTGGTAATCAGACCCTAACAAATGATGGGTCATTATTGGGGGAATCCTGGGCGTACTTTTTCTCTCTTAGGAGTGGTGAACTAGCCTGGAGGAGGGACAACCATTTCCATGTGGGGGCTTACAATCCTCATAGATTTGCTCGCCAATTTTCTTATTTTCAAGGACTTGTTTCCCTTCCTACCTGCATAAAAATAGTGGGTAAGGAAACCACACTGGAGAGGATCCAGGAGGCATATCTGTTATTTGTGAGGTCTGGTACAGGTAGCCAGGCGATTATACCTTAAGAGATGGCTGAGCAAGATAACTTTCAGTTCGATTATTATTATGCCAAGTGGTGGTATAACTCATTTTTTTCTATTGTAAGATATAATGAGGATGGGGCCAACTCTAACGTTATTTTTGATGATGACCAAGGTACCGTAATGATGGCTGACAAGTCTCGAAATAAAACTTTAGCCCATAAGACATCGGCTGTGCAATGGCCCAAGAGATCCAATAAGCGGCCAAGTGGCCATCAAGAAGATATAGAGTCAATCCCACCAACTCCCTTAGCCATTGAAGAAGAAGAAGAAGAACAACCGCATAAACCAAAGAGAAAATGAGGTGCTCGAAGCAAATCTTGTGGGAGAAAACCTCAACACATCCCATCTCCTGATTGGGTAAGGGAACCTGAACGGATGCTTCCCATTCATGAAGATGATTTTGAGGATATTAGGGGTTATCCCATCGAAGAGCCCCATCATACAACAACAGGGGTGGAACAACATGAAGCCCCTTCTATTAAAGAATTTGTATCAGGGGGCAGAACCCCTGAGGAATGGAGGCAACTGGCCAACATATTGCCAATGATGTAGGAGCAAGGCCTAGTGCAACCTTTCAACTGTCCCTCCCATATTTCCACTGAGAGGAGGGTTACACTAGAGGGTCCTGTAGATTGAGATATTACTCCTACTGGGCCCGAAGTGCTTAGAAGACCAAGGGGGCCATCAAATATTCAATGCTATGCCTCCCATCGCCAATTGTATGGCGTTTGTAGTGAGATTCAACGAGAGCTAGTGGTCTTGTGAGAGCACGGGGTGATTATGCACAATTTAGTTATTACCATGAACGGGTATGACTTGTAAGGTCACTTCCTAGATTATGTCTTTAAGAAAGTGACTGGTATAATATAGGAGCTCCAAGCATATATTCCTGCTGGCCAAGACATCTCTTCAGTGACCCATGACCCGCTTCCTAGCTTTACAAAAAATATCAGTAAGGGGTTGGCGTCTATAGGAAGGAGTTTACCCTTCATGACATCCAGGTCTACTCATGGGACTGTGGAGAAGTGTTTGGGAGAGGATGAGGCATTTTGTTTTACGGTCGAGTGTTCTCTTGTCACTGACCAGCCTATTCATTTTAGTGATGAGCCCAACAATGCAGAAGAAGCGGCGGCTCAGGTTTAGCAAGCCCTAGTTGCCTTAGGTGAGATGGCCAAGGAAGAGCCCTAAGTCCTCTTCAAGGGAAAGAGTGTAGTCGAGGATGTTGAGCCCCCGAGCATTGTCGACAAAGGGGCCTCTTTGAGTGTTCGAGAAGTTGGTGGGTCTTCTCGTGCATCTTTCAAGCAAGAGCTAGGGAAACCTCCTTCACCAACACGTACTGTTATTCCTAGAGGGGGGGTGAATAAGATATCTTACAATCTTTCAGTTCTTTTTAAATATTATTCAACCCTCTTATGATTTACTTTAATTTAGTTAAAGATGTAGTAGAATTCTTCTAATTAGTAAATCAACTCTTTATGAACTTATCATAGACCAAAAGGCTCCGTCATGTACTATAGTGTGACCTATAGCAGAGCGGGAGCAAGGTTGATAAGTTTCCTAGGGTTGCTTAAATAATATTTTTATATTAACCTTAGTGTGTTGGGATACTTTGCATAATCAAGATAAATACAAATAGTTATAATGTGCAATCAATCCACAACACTATAAATTCCCCACAATGTGATCACTTAAGTTTAGTACTTTGAGTGGAGTCCTAAAGTGATCTATAAATAATGAATTGCAAATTCAATATAATAAGATGTTCAATTAAACTTAAATGGTAGATTAAACAATTTGCAATTTCAATAAAGTCTAGATGCTTGTGTGTGTTTATGAAAACTTAGCGTGTCGGCAATTTAGCATAAACATAAACACTTAGGTGATCAATTCTATGTGAATTGCAAACCAAGTGTGCAAGTGTGCTCAATTAGCTCAATTTGAAAATTCAACTAATGCCTAGATGCTTTTACCCAAATATGATATGGAAATTAAGAATTAAACACAAAGCATGCAACCACAAAGACACAAGTATTTATAGTGGTTTGGCACACCGGCCTATGTCCACTTTCTAATGCCCACTCTGGGGGCGTGTTGATTTTATTAATAGTTATAACTAACTACTACGAAGACATTAACAAGACCTTACCTCTAGTGTCTCCGGTAGAGGTGACTTCGCACTTGGTGTCTCCGGTAAGTGCTAATGAGTTCAGTGTTTCTAGCAATCTCCCAATATAGCTTTCGATGTCTCTGGTAAAAGCTTTTACATCTGGTGGCTCCAACGGACATCCTCAAGTGATGGATATGAATGCAAATGATAATGGTGCTCAACCTCTCAATAGGAAAATATAACTAAGGTCTTCACACCGGTGTAAATAGCTCTTTTTGAGATTTTTCAAGTAAGGCTCTTGCTCTCTAATGCTCCTTGATAGATTCAAGGGCTATTTTTCAAGTTTTGGATGATGATTAATCCAATGTTTTGCTCCCAAGACTTGGTTGCTCTCCTCTTTGATGATTTAACTATCTAGCTCAAGAACACCTCATGTAAAGAGGGTTTTTCAAATGATTTTCATGAATGGGATGATTAATTTGACATAAAGGAGTAATGGGAGAGTTCTCTTTTCATTTGGGACATGTCTAAGGCCTTTATAGGCATCTTATGGCCTTCCCAAGTCCCCAATGGCCAAAAATCAATGTTAAGAAATCTAACCATTGGGACCGCGGTCACCTGCCATGAACCTTGGTCGACCCCAGACCCCCTTGGCGATCGCCCGCGCTCCTAGGTTTTCAGCATAAACACCTCTCTGTAAAACAACCGTAACTTTCTCTACAAAACTTGTAATCCTTCACCATTTTTTTTGTTGGAAAGTAGACTTCTAGATCTTTTCATAATGTGTGGATTGTAGTCTAATTCATACTAAGGTGATCTAGGAAGTCCTTGGAAGTTGCCTCAAAATTTACTGATCTAGATAGCACTAGTCAGCATAGGCACTTCTTCCCTAATGAGCCATTTTCGTTCTTTTGAGTGTTGGGCTCTTTGTACATTTCAATTAGACCCTAATTAAGTCTTATAAGTGATTCCTAGGGTCAACCATGGTCTCGGGGTTTTGTGAGCACACACACCTACTATTTGGTCTTATATACCTGATTTACCTTTCTGTGCATGGAAACGGATGTGTTGACTTCCTTAAGGTAGCTTGCACTTGAGATTTGAATTTCTTTTATGATGCTTAAGTCTCTTTGGCATGGTCATTCTGGCTTCGAGTCCATTTTCTTGGCGCTTTTCCAGACTCACTTCATAGACTTACATAAGTACATAAGTTACATACAAAAGTCCTATACAATATGACCACTACATGTACACACTTTGTTTTGTACATGGACATTGACAATACATAGACCTAACAGATTTTCTAGAGGTTTAGGATTTCCCCATCCTCGTCAGCTAATGTTGAGGCTTCATAAGCACTCATATCAATATCCCATTGATCTTGTGGCAAGATTTATACCATGCTTTTAAGATACTGGGGATCATGCCAATATGCTCTTTACCGTTTGTAGAAGCGATCAACAGGTATTAACCATAAAGATATGTGGAAGGATGACAATGCCAGATACCAATCGAAGGTGTGATAATCTAGAGAAATAGGGGAAAGCCACAATAATATATTATGTTCAGTTCTAGGGAGTCCCATTTCTTGGATAAAATGTTTAGTATGGTAATGAGGACCTCCTATCCCTATAGATAAAGTAAAGGGTGGAAGCTGATACCTTCTGGGAACTGAGTAAGATAAACCTCATTCTTGATAGGTAACTGAGTTTCACTAAAGCATCTCAAATTTAACACTTGAATGATGATCTGATCTGGAGAACCTCTAAATCCCTCATAAGTCTGATGTCGCTTAGGTTGTCATAAGGGACTTATGTTCCAAGTATCATATGGCTTGAGTTTTGGTCTCATAAATTCATGGACAACCATCTTAATGAAAATGTCCTAAGATGGTATACTTTGTGTCGGCAGGTCCATGTACCAATCCAATGCCACACCCTCCAACAAAAGTGGGAATAGCTGAAATAGAAGATTGTTGTTGTACATTATCTTGTGGAAAGATATCATGAACTTGAATAAATGACACTGCAAGCACTGATAATCTGCATTAGAGAAGGTGTTGAACAAAGGGATTTCATAACCAGGTGGGAATGGTTCAATATACACCTCGTTGTGACAAAGGAAATCCTGTTGTGGAAACTTATTCAACACAACCTCAAAATATACGTTCTTTCATCATGACATAGGGAGATATGCCATCCTAGATGGTCAGACAGGTGGGTCATGTATGAAACCTCTTAGCTTGAAGAAAATGCAGTTGACATGATGTTCGACCCATGCAATTTCCATCCTCCTCTTTTTAGAACAGTCCCAATATATTAGGACATTTTAGATCATGTTAATTGGTATCCAAGATTCCTGAGGTGTAGCCTATCGTGGCTAGGAATTTTCCTTGTGTACAATAAAAGGCATGTTGCAGGTGATGATTGGAGGAGTAATGAAATCCTCTAGCATGTATTCTTCCAAGGTTACTAGAAAATGTAGAGGTTGTTCTAATAGATCGTCTAACCGTATTACTGCTCAAATATCTTTACTTTGGAATTCTTTCCTTTTTTCTTAGTAACTCCTTTTAACTGTAGTGGGTGCTTTCTTGCATGCTTAATTCAATTACGTTGTGTTTGGCTTGAGGCCATTTTTACATATTGGAGTCTCTTTTTATGAGCAGCCTTACTTTAAAAAATGATCCAATCATCCCCATCATCATCTGAACTTGCCTGAGGATTTGTTTAGATTTGAGCCTTCATGCCCTCATTGATGAAGATAGCGTTTGCCATAGTGGGTTTCATGTCCTCATCCATTTTCACTATTTGTTTATCAAGCAGATCATGGAGTTTATCTTTGAAGACAAAGCATTCATGCAAAGTATGCCCTAGTGAGTGATGGTACTTGCTATACTTTGGGTCACTTATTTTGTCAACTTCCATTGGTCTTTTTAGTTCGAGAAATATTATATCTCTTGAGTGGATGGTCTGCTGGAATAAGATTTCCAAATCATCTAAGTGAAACGTATATGTGTGCTCCTACCTTTCTTTCATAGTTGACCTTGTAGTGGATCCCTCCTGTCCTAATGTAGCCATTTGGCTAGCATCTACAAGTTGCTTGACCTTAAGTTTGGTAACCAACTTCTTAGTCCCCATCATAGCAGACTCTATCTTGTTGACAATGGCTTTCCCCTTCCTTTCTCATTTGTGCTCTAATAACCTTTTCTCTAAAGCATAGGCTTTAAATGTTAGGTCATTAAATCCATAAAACCTTTGTGGAGTAAGATGGAGGGAAAGGTCGTATGATATATTATTCAAACACATATCAATAAGATCCTTGAGGGGAGGAGCATGCTCATAGGAATATATGAGGTTCTTCCACCTATTAATGAAGCCGACAATGGATTCATTGTCTCACTATTTTTCATTGACTAGCTCATACACCATTATGGGCTTATATGCACACCAAAATTGTTGGATAAATGCCCACTTCATGGATTCCCAATCTGGGATAAAATGAGGTTTGAGATTTGAGTACCAAGTGAAGGAAGCACCATCCAAGGACTAAATGAACAATTTTAGTAACATGTCACTATATTGTATAATAAAACTGCATCAGGATTCAAACTAGGCATATGTTGCTTAGGGCAAGTGGATCCATCGAACATGTTAAAATGAGGTTGTACATACTTTGGCAGGAAATACATCATCTCTACGTTCGATGGGTATGGTTTCCTAGTTGAATAACTCCTCAGGGATTCATGTTCCTTATACTCTTTAAACATCTCAACTATCATTGAGCGCATGTAGCTGTGATCCATTGCGGGTGCATATGACTGCACATATGGCCCTTGTGTTGGCATAAAAGAGGTATAAACATGAGAATAGTATGTCTGTCAAGAAGGATCTTGAGGAAATGATTCATATTGAGATGCTCACAGTGGTGGTCTATGTGGGATAGAAGCATCTGGAGAGATATTAATAGGCAGGACCACCCCCGACATAGACATAGAGATGTATTCTAGTGTATAATGTGGGTGTACCCCTATGTTTAATATGGAATATTTAGCCTTACAAATTATACTGTTGGGTGATTCATATTGGGAGGAGCTACCCCTATCCTGCTAGCATATATTGTTCAGGCATGGCCTTTAATTCAGCTATAGCGGCATCTTGTGTTGTTAAGCATTCATCTCATTCTTTTAACTTAGCCTGTAAATCTACTGCAGTGAGTTTACCCTCAGAATTGAAACAGTAGTCTTAGACATCAACATCCTCTTAGAAATCTTGATCACCTGTCGGTCCACTGGCAGATCTTGGGTTCCCTCCCATCCTGTGCTAGCTACTTCCAAAGCTTGTGATGCTAAAATAACATCAACTACAACAACAAATCTAGGTGTTGTATGAGGACTGGCCTCATTCTAGAACATGATAGGGGAATTCCCTAGGGATCTTCCACTGACAGGTAATTCCCTTACAGGTGTTCTTGGTGTTCTAGTGCTTGGCACCAGTTGAATCCTGATCATCATACCAACAAAATTGATCACTCATGGTCGTGATCCAAAAGGACTTAGAGTATTGGTGGGAGCCTCTTTTCATGTTCTTACAACAATTACTATCACTTGGAGTCTTTATTTAGGTCCGAAAACCTTTCCCTTTCCAACGTAGGGTGTGTACCCCATGCTCCCCTTAGTATAAGATGGCAAAGATGGGTCAAACCTGAAATTCCTAAGTATAGATCCTAGAGGGGGGTGAATAGGATTATTTAAAAATTCTTTTTAGATTACCCCAAATACACTTGTTACTTAACTGATTAAATTTTTTATTGCAATTAAATTGTGCACATATATATGAATATGTTCCATTGTTCTACAAGTGAGATTAATTCAATATGTCTAATGCTTGATAATGTAAATGATAAATGAAAAGGCAAACCACAAGCAATCATAAAAGTACAAACGATGTATAATGGTTTGGCACAACAGCCTACATCCACTCTCAAAATCTTACCACCGAGCTATGTAATTTTATCAATATTAAAGATGTTACAATCAAGGATAAAATTAATAAAAAGACCTAATCTACTTGTCAAGCAAGCTACACCCGATGTCTCCGACGGTAGTGCCAATTCTCCCGATGTCTCTAGCAGGAGAGGTCTCAATAACTTTAAATAAAGTTAAGGCAAGTGTTTACCTCTTGAAGGTTGATGTTGTCTTGCACATAAGTTGGGGTTTCTCCTCCTTGAGTAAGATGTGACTATAGCTTCCCAATGACTTTTGGTTGGCTCTTCAAGTTAGAGAGCCAATCTTGGTAGGTTACTCCTCCTTGAACACAATGTAACTATCAAGCCCACACTTCTTCTTATAGGGATTTGTCTTGGACAACCCTTGGTTCCTTCCTCTTAAATATTTGTCTTAGCAATGTAGAGAGAAGGCTAGAAATGGTCAAAGGGATATATATTTTCCTATCTAGACTCAAAGAGAGATTCACAATAGATTAGAGAGTTGAATCTCTCATGGATTTCCCAAAAACAAGCAAGTTTTTATCAAAGAGCATTCATGACCATTACATTGCTCATTTGGGATCATTTCCATATTTATTGTATGAAAATGATTCATTTCCATTGGATTAGAACATTCCTAATGGTCAAAAGATCTAGGCCATTGATTAGAAACTATTTATTTAAAGATTAGACCATTATACAGTGTTTTCACAACTTTGGATCAATCCAAGTGCAAAAAACACTCTGAACTTGCAACCTGAGAGTTGTTGGTTTGAGCCAAATAATTTGGATCAAAGTGGATCAATCCAAATCCCCTATATTGCCTTCTAAAATCTTAGGAATGCTGCTGAGGACTTCGGATTGCCCCTCCATGGTCTAGGAAGGTCCTAAGACCTTTAGAACCCTTCATTGGACCCTTGATTCACCTAATTTATTATCCAACACTTGATTTACCTTGTGAAGGCTCGAAGTGATACGTGAATCCTTCAGGATGATTTGCCAACTCTTGGATTGTCCTCTTGAGGCTTTCTTGTCACTTGATGATGATCTTCATTATGCTCTAACCAAGAACCTCCTAGAGTCTACATGACTCAACTCATGTCCTAGTCTATACATCGCATGTATTTTACAGCTCATGGAATTTACAACATAATACATTTACAATCTCCCCCTTTGGGAATTCTATGACAAAACTTAATATACATGAAAATGGAGTACAAAATGAATATTACAATGAACACATGAACTCCAACTCTAGCCAAGTCTTCTATGAACCTCCTAGAGTCTACATGACTTAACTCATGTTCTATCTTTTCATTTAGTGTTCTTCATTTGTAAAGAGCTTTAGCTTTAGGATCCTGAAATTCATTTGACAAAAATATATATTTCTCAAACCAAGATTATTCCCATCAAATGATAAAGTATAATGAACACACAAGTAGGCAGATGAATGTAATGAAGTGCATATGCCCATGAAGTGAAGTATCAAGTATGATAGGAGCAAGTGAATGTGAGAT
>JAOXJP010077302.1:0-12557 GCA_025762735.1 Platanus orientalis
AATTCAACCAAAACTAGTCCGGAGTGGAACTTGCTTGTACGATATGGAGAGCAATCCGAATGACCCATTTATTTTGACCTGAGTTGGGTCCAACGCCTTGGGCTTTTTTTTTTTTTTTTTGATGGGGGGTACTTTGGGGTTTGACCCGCAATATGTAATAAGGTCTCTTGGGAATTGCACCACTTCATATACTCTTGTTCTCAGGTTTTGGGAAGAGTTTCGAGACAGCGAATTATCTTTGGGTTTTGAGAGAGTTTCATTTTCTTAGGTTTTGTTCTTGATCATCTTCACCATGGCAATCTTGCCAAATCACATAAACTGTATTTGTGTGATTGTTCTTTTGCATTTATTGTTTTCTCGTTTCAATCTATTCACACTGTCACAAAACCAAATCTGATACATTTTGTCACAACAAATGTAATGCCTATGAAAGAAACTCTCGTTACATAACCATATTAAAACATAAGTGATAGATGTTACGACATGATTTGTCTTGTTAGAATTTCTACGTGAAAATCTCACCCAAATAAGGAGATTTCTTCTTCCTACAAAAATATAATTAAATTAATTAAATTAAAGCAAGAGAATTCCTTTGATTTTCCCCGCAAAGTGTGAATCAATAAGAAAAAAAACTTAGAAACTGTAGGTTTTGTCTTTATTTTATATGACAGCTGTTAGATATACTCAAGATCTAACGGTTGCCGACTTTTTTTCCAATAAATATGGTTGGAGACTTGTTGGCTTTAAACCTATGAATTAAAGACTCCTTGTAAATGAGTCAATGACAGCTAAGGTGGAGTAAAAGAAAACCATAATATAAATTAAGAGAAAATCAAGAGAGTAAAAGAGGTAACCATTCAAGGTGTTCTTGGTTTCTTCAAGGTTTGAGAGTATATGAGAGAGAGAGAGGGTGTACAAGGAAAAACGGTGTGGGTTTTCGAGTTTTGGAAATCACATATTTATATTTTCATAATGAAGAAACTTTGTTTCTCTCTCATGGACATAGGCACATCGCCGAACAATATAAATCTTAGTGTCTTTTATTTTTTCTATGCCTTGATTTTTTCTATCTTATTTTCTTATTATTCGTACTGGAATATTTGCTAAAACAAACTTTAAATATGAAGCTTTTCATATATATATATATATATATATATATATATATTGGTATCCTACATTGCCTTCTACGCTACATTTATAAAGTTAATCCGAGATATAAATAGTCATTTCATAGAATTTTTGCCCCTCCTACGTTCTCTTAAGATTTTTTTTTTTTTTTTGACAATTAGTTGTTTTTTTAATTTATTCAGAATTCCTAGGTTTATTTTGCTTTTTTTCATTTTTTATATTTTTGTTTCACTTTTTTTTCTTGTTGGATTTGTTCACACTATTTATTTGGGGATTTTGAATTGTAATAGGAAGCAAATTTCCTGTCCAGGATTTTGAGTCCAGGGCACCAGGTTACTTAATTTGGAATAAAAGGAGTGGGAATATAAAATTTCATCTAGCCCTGCCCATTTTTATTCCATGTAAAGACACCTGGTGTCCTGGACAGAACATCTATTTCGCTTGTGAGATATCTTCTTCCTGCTCATTTAAGTGAGTCCTTGTACTGTGGTGGGAAGCTCCCTCCCCTCCCCTCCTGTGTACGTGTGTGTTCTAATGATATACGGTAGCAGTTCATATGCAATGACCCCTGCACTAATGCTAGTAGAATCTTCACTTAACAGGGATGATGCATCAGTGGACATGCCAGAGCCCTGATGTATCCTCTTTTTATGTTCGTCAGAGTAGTTCAGCAGAACCAGGTGTAAGTTTGTATGTATTTTTTGGGTCTCCATCTCGAATTGCTGTTGGAGCGAAGTATTAATCTATAATTGTATGGAATTGGTGAATAATGTGAATGCTTGGATATGCAATACACTTCTATGAGAACCTTCATTAAACCCTTCTTATTACATGCAGCACACTGTCATCGGAATGAACATGGATCCTACAACCAATTGTGAGTATTTCACACCTATACATTGGTACTCCTTCATGCACTACTCAAATTAATGATGGATATTCCTTGTTCTTAGCACTGTCAAAGAGCTGAACTAACTTGGCTTGGTTCAAAGCTCAGCCTGTCACAAGCTGAGCCTGAGCCCTTAACTGAGCTCGTTTAGTTAAACGAGCCTGAGCCGAGCTTTACTAGGCTCAGCTCACTAAGAGCTCGACTCATATATATATATATATATATATATATATATATATATATATATATATCAAATCACTTAGTATTTGTAATTAATAATTTTTTATTTATAAAGAGATTTGATTTGATTGAGATAATGAAAATTTTGTTTATATAAAATTGTTTTTTGAAGATATACTATTTATGTCAAATCATTTAAAATCAAATCTATAGTACTTGTCACCAACAGACCAACTGAGTGGATTTCTTTTAATACAAAATCTGATTGAATATCAATCAAATCAATGTCATTTTTATGAATAAAATTCAAAAAAATAAAATGTGTGTGACGTCATGTGTTCAATGAAGTAATGATCTATTTGTTATTTTATAATATTTAAATCCGTTTGAATTTGATGCTTCGTTTTGGCGTTTACTTTTAGAGGTGTATTTTTTTTAAGGATTTTACCCTTCTTATAGATGTGACGAGCTGAGACCTGAACTTGATCTTTGTGTGACGAGTTTGAGCTTAGCTCAGCTCGTTGACACCCCTACTTGTTCTTCGCTACAAAAATTTTAATAATGATTGTGTCGTGCTTCCTGAGGTTACCCTTGTTAATGTATCATCTGTAAGAGGTTAAGTTGTAGTGGTTAGTGTATTCCGTTAAGTTAGTAGTTGAGGATTGGTATAATAGAAAGGTGACATGTCCAGGTGACGTAACAAAGTCTAAGGTTAATATAAATAGAGTGGTAGATACTCTAAAAGGGTATCAAAGTCTCATTCCTCAATTCTCTATTCTGCTCTGTATTTTTGGTTCTTTAGGTTCTCTGTTTCTTGATGGTATTAGAGCTTAGTAAGACCACAACCACAAGTCATCAAGCTCGATCCACATCTCTACCTGCGATTCAAAGATCTACACAAGCTTGCATTGATCTTCATCCTTTATCGCAGATCTGTGACTTCAACTGATCCGCATAAGCTAGCGTTGATCTTCAGTCCATATATCGATTGATAAATCTAAAACTTGTTTCAGCATACTAGATTCTTGAATATTTTTCATCGATTGTTCTTCACAATGTCTTCTGCATATGCTTCGTCCAACTCTTCTGCATAATCTCTTCTTGATTTTGCTTCAGGTTTTACCTCTCTTCATAACCTCATCTCAAATCTTTCTTCTCTAGTGACTATAAAATTAAAGCCTGACAACTACCTCTTAAGGAAATCACAATTCATAAATGTACTCCGTGCATATCATCTCCATCCTCTAATTGATGGATCTCTAAAACCACCAGATGAATTTAGTATCGATTCTGATTGGAAAACCATTCCAAATCCTGCTTATGTTACATGGTTGAATCTTGACCAGCAAATCCTCACTTGCTTGTTCGCCTCGCTATCGGAGAGCATTCTTCCTCATATTCTGAACATTGGAAGAGCTAGGGAGGCCTGGCTAGCATTGGAAAGGCGATTTTCATCTTTTTCTCGCTCAAATATATTACAACTGAAAAGTAGACTCCAGATTGTAAGAAAGGGATCTTCTACCATTAATTTATATCTTCAACAAATCAAAACAATTGTTGATATGTTGGTTGTTGTATCCATCCAAATTGACGAAGAGGATGTGGTACTTTATACTCTTAATGGATTACATGCAGAGTATAACTCATTCAAGACGGTCGTCTGTACTCGTCCTCAGTCCATCTCCTTGACCGAATTACATGAGCTACTCTTAATTGAAGAGTTACAACTCCCATTGACTCCATATGATAATCATCTCAATACATCGTCTATATCTTCTACATTCGTAGCCACAAACAATAATGGTAGCAGAACTGGCAACCAAGAATCTAGAGGTGGAAGATTTGAGCAAGGTAGAGGAAGGGGACGCTTTCATAAGTCTAAGTTGTTCTGTCAAATCTGCCGAAAACTCACTCGGCAATAAACTGCTTCCATAAGATGAATCCAAGTTATCAATGGCAAATCTCTCAACCAGAATTTCTTGCTCGTGGTACAGCATCAACAACATATATAACTGGACATTATGCTGTGAATCCTACTTTTGCTACTCAACCACCGTATGTTGATCCAACGTAGTATCTGGATACTGGAGCATCCAACCACGTAACACCAGATATTGGTAATCTCTCTCTTCACTCACCTTATACAGGAACATATAAAGTAGTTATTGGTAATGGGGAAACACTCACAATGCAAAACACTAGTAAAGGTTTAATCTCCACTCCACTTTACAATTTTCAGTTACAAAATGTTCTACATGTACCATCCTTATCTACAAGTCTAGCTTCAGTTTATAAACTTACTAAGGATAACAACGGTCTGATATTGTTTGATAGGGATAAATATTTTATTCAGGACAAAAGCACAAAGTGGTTGATCTATCAAGGATACAGTAGAAATGGGATTTATCCCTTACCCAATATATCCAAGAATCATTCTATTCCATTAGCCCTTTAGCATCGAAGAGTAGAACACTCAGTCTGGCACAACCGACTAGGTCAGCCACATTTACGAACTCTACATTCTATATTTCATAGCTTGAATGTACCCTTTTCAGATTTTACTACATGTATGAGTTGTGATTTGGCCAAGAGCCACATACTTCATTTGGATAGATCTAATTTTGTAGCTACCTCACCACTTGAAATAATACACATGAACGTGTGGGGTCCCTCGTCGACACCCACAGTCTCTGGTTTTCGATACTATGTTGTACTTGTAGATGACTTTTCTCGGTATACATGGATATATCTGTTAAAGAATAAATCTGATGTGTTTTCCATATTCAATGAATTTAAGGCAAAATTGGAAAATCTTATGTCTAACACTATTAAGATAGTTCGTTCTGATGGTGGAGGTGAGTTTGTGAATAAACAATTTAAGGCAAGTGGTATATTACATCAAATCTCGTGTCCATATACTCCATCACAACATGGTATAGCCGAGAGGAAGCATTGGCATATAGTTGAAACTACTGTGGCATTACTACAAACAACAGCCATGCCTACTTCATTTCGGGGAGAAGCAACTTTGACTACAATATATCTTATAAACAGAATGCCAACCACTGTTTTACAAGGTACCACTCCATTTCAAACACTCTTTAATACATGTTTAGATTATACTTTTCTTCATGTTTTTGGATGCAAGTGTTTTCCATGGCTATGGCCTTATGTGTCAAGCAAATTAGAACCAGGATCGTCCAGATGTGTTTTTCTTGGGTACTCTTCACAGTCAAAAGGCTATAGATGTCTGGATCTTACCACTAAGAAAGTTTATACAAGTTGTCATGTCCAATTCAGAGAAACAATTTTTCCATTTGCTAAAACCCAGTTGTCCTCAGTTCAACCACCATCTACACCTATACTAGGTTTTGATCCAAATACTACATTCCCAGAATCATGCAACTCTTCAATTCTAGACACGTTTTCCCACCCATTCAATCATAATTCAAAAAACCCAATTACTCATAAGCCGTCATATTCTTTTAATTGTTTAAACAACTCTTATTCACATGTGCCCAATTCCTTTTTTAACAAAAATATATCTACAAATGCTCCGTTGTTAGATCCTTCTCTAATATCACATTCATTAGATTCATCTACCTTTAATGAGCATGTGCATACTTCAACAACTAATGACATTGCTTGCATACCATTAGATCAGAGTAATAATATATGCCCATTGAATTCTTCTCATATGTCTTCATCCTTACCTGAACCTCCTAATTCCAACCCGACATGAAACATTGAAAATTCTGATTTTTTTGCACAGTCTTCTTCTACTTAGGACATACTACCAAACACTACTAGTTTGAATACCCATCCCATGATCACAAGATCAAAATCCGAAATATCCAAACCAGTACACAGATTTTGTCTTCAAACTAACATTGTTCAAGATTTTGAGCCCATTACATATACAGAAGCTGCAAGGCATGCTCACTGGCATCAAGCAATGCTTGAATAATTTCAAGCACTTAAAAACAAAACACCTGGGAATTGGTATCTCCATCAGCGGCTCAAAGGTTAATTGGGTGCAAATGAGTTTATAAGGTTAAAAGAGATTCAGCTGGGAAAATAGTTCGTTACAAAGCTCGCTTGGTGGCTAAGGGCTTTAATCAATAGCCAGGTTTGGACTTCAGTGATACCTTTAGTCCAGTAGTTCGAATGACGACAGTACAATTAGTTTTATCCATAGCACTTCACTTCAATTGAAAGGTCCAACAATTGGATGTCAAAAATGCCTTCTTGCATGGCTTCATTGAAGAGGATATTTATATGACTCAACCTCAGGGTTTTGTTGATTCTACAATACCTACACATGTCCGTCATCTTAAGAAAGCTATTTATGGTCTTCGTCAAGCTCCGAAAGCGTGGTATGCTAGATTTTCCAAATTTCTTCTAACTCAAGGCTTTCAAATATGTCAAACAGACCATTTCATATTCGTACGTCATTCATCAAATTCCATTACTCCACTATTGTTATATGTCGATGACATTCTATTGACAGGCAATGATACTGTGTTTATATCCCAGTTACTCAAATAATTTAATATCACTTTTGACATGAGACACTTGGGAGAAATGAAGCATTTTCTAGGTAATGAAATAGTTAAAACAAAGGATGGCATAGCCTTGTCACAGTCTACTTATGCCTGCAAACTTCTCCAGAAGGCTAGGATGTCAGACTGCAAACCATCTTCTACTCCCATGGCATCAAAAACTATTCAATCTGATTCATATTCAACGTATGCTGATCCCACTTTTTATAGAAGATTAGTGGGCGCACTCCAGTACTTGACAATCACTCGGCCTGATTTAGCATTTGCTGTTAATTGTCTGTCAGAATATGCATGAACCACGAAACTCACATTTTCAAGCCGTCAAACGGATATTGAGATACATAAAAGGGACAACTCATTTTGCATTACACTACTCTTTAAGTCTATTGCTTCTTCAAGCGTTTTCTGATTTCGATTGGGCTGGAGATGCTTCAGATAGGAAGTCTACGAGCGGAGTATGTGTCTATTTTGGCTGTAATCCTATACTATGGTTTGCTAGAAAACAACCTACTGTTTCACGTTCCTCAATAGAGGCCGAATATCGTTGTCTCGCTTCTGCTGCGGCTGAACTCTGCTGGCTTCGTATGCTATTACAGGAAATCAAGCTTCCATTACAATCTCTGCCCACCATATGGTGTGATAATTCATCAACTATCTCATTAGCCTCAAATCTTGTATTTCACAGTTGCACAAAACACGTAGAGCTGGATTATCACTTTATACGAGAGAAAGTAATGCAACGAGTTCTTCATGTTCACCATATTCCATATGAGGAGCAATAGGCCGACATTCTAACCAAGGCCTTGTCCCTACCAAAATTTCATAAGTTCAGGTCCAAATTTCAAGTGTATCCACTCTCAATTTGAGGGGGGATGTTAATGTATCATCTGTAAGAGGTTAAGTAGTAGTGGTTAGTGTATTACGTTAAGTTAGTAGTTGAGAATAGGTGTAATAGAAAGGTGACATGTCCAGGTGATGTAACTAACTCTGAGATTAATATAAATAGAGAGGTAGATACTCTAGAAGGGTATCGAAGTCTCATTCTTCAATTCTCTACTCTGTTCTGTGTTTCTTGTTCTTTAGGTTCTCTGTTTCTTGAAAGACAACTTTGGTGAAGAAGAAGTCGTGTGAGGAGGATAAATTCCATTCTTAGTAGGGCCTCGATGGATCATCTCCTTCGAATAATTGTCTTGAATAGAAAATGAATTAGCATCGAAGAAAATGTTACAATTGTTATCTGAAGCTAATTTCTGGACATAAAAAGTCTAGCAAAAATATTTGGTACGTGAAGAACATTATTTAATTTGAGAGAATTATGTGATGGGAGTGAGGCAATACCAGATCCCATGTTGGAAATTGGCAAAACTTGTCGATTTCCCACGACTACTTTAGTTGATCCTTTATAAGGATTGTGAATCGAGAGAGACCCTAGATCAGGAGTAATAATGGTTTGATGCTCAGTGTTTCGATACCACATGGATTCATTGTTACCTAAGTTTGAAGCCGTATAGCTGTGAGGTCCAGGAAAGTGAGCATTCTGATTTGCAGTTGATTGTGGTAAGAAATACGCAGTTGGATTTGCTTGTTTGCTTGTGAATGGTTGAGAAGATGTTGTAGCTTGATACTGTGGATGAACTGATGAAAAGTTGTTCAGTGACTGTTTTTGAAACGTCAGATCCATTCTGTGGTAGCACTCCAGGGCTGAATGTCCTGGTTTTCTGCAAATCTGACAAAATAGCTTCGGACGATTGGAGTATTTGTTTTTGCCTTTTCCTCTATATCGACCTCGACCACGGTTATTTGAATTGAAACCCTCTTGATTAGTTGCAGAAAAAGCAGACAAGATGTGAGTCTGTTGTTGATAAATGTTGTCGGCCAGAGGATATGCTACATGTTGATCTTCTATTAGCAGAAAATCTTGTAATTCTGTTAGAACAATAGGATTAGAACGCGTTCGTATTGCCGTTTTAAACACGTTGAAGGAGGGAGGAAGACCGTTTAATATGTTGGATCTTGGATCTGAAGGACTGACGTTGGTCAGGGCTTTGATACCATAATGAGAAGATGAACTCACACAGAAAACACAGAAAATGGAGAAGAAGACTGAGCACTTGATCCCTTCTCAGAGGAGTGCTTTACTTCATTTATAAACATAATCAGTTACATCTTCAACTAATCTTTCTCATATAACTAACTGTTCTAACTACCACTCGTTTAGTTACATAAGCTGTTACAGTTGTTGTTACAGGTATTACAGTTACTGTTTACTATCTTGCTTATCAGCTTCTTCTTTTCTGAATTACATGCCAATAACACATGTCAGTGCTTAAAATAAATTCTTATGTATATCAATCTGAATTTTTATAATGAACCCTTTCCCTCAATCACATATGCATATCCTATCACTCATGGATCTTTACCTATTTGTTATGTCATTATTTGGATAGAGCAAAACCCAAAAAAAAATTACTGGTCGGAGGATCCTAACTTTCCAATCAGATTTAAAATTTGAAAAGAAAAAGAAGTGATGATACATTTTTTTGGGTAGAAAGATGATAAGGTTAATGATGCAGAAAACAACTAATAATGTGATTAGCAACATGCAAAGTGTTTAATTTAAGCTATTCCACATCAATAGTTGCACGTGAACAACCTGTTTCTGTGAGTTGGAGGGCCAAATGCACAAATGCAATAGTAAGCATAAATATATGGCTAAGTTCAACAATGCTTTATAAGGAAATAAATCTATGGCCAAGTTCAACAATGCTTTATAAGGAAATAAATCTATGGACACAGGCAAGATTTGAAGCAGCTGTAAATATAAACCAGAAGAAGGGGAAAGGAAGAATTAACAGGTAGAAATAGTGAGAGTTCAATATAAATCATTTCCAATTTTAACAACATATGTCATTGTGTGTGTATATTAAAAAGATCAAATAAAAAAAAGATAAATATATAAACAAATAAGAAAGAAAAAAGAGAGAGAGTTATCACACAGCACCATGTTTACCCCCCCCCCCAAACAAAAAAAAATAAATAAATAAATCAATTCAGCATCGCCAGAGATACAAATGCACCTTAATGTGCCTCCTGCAAGTTGAAGTGTTCTTCATCTTTGTATTTGAGGGTACTGTGGTTATATTCACTGATCTACAAACAATATGTGTCTCTGTATATGATGATGATGTAAATGTATTCTTATACATGCCTTGGCCGAGTTTTGTTTGGTTTCAGCTTTGTATTATCTCCCACATAAACATGATTAGTATTCATAATAATAAAAAAAACATGATTAGTGACTGTAGAATGTTCAATTTCTTCAAAGGCTATCAAATGCGAAAAGACCGGATCCTCTTCTGTCACTTATGACCTGTTAAGGTTCTTATGAGCACCTTAACGCTCATCAAACGGCCTGTCTAAAAGCTATAGCTGTTACGAGAAGGTAACATTTAATGTTTTAAGATTGTTTTTTGTGAGTCTGGTGGTCAGTCTTGTCAAAGCAAGCCTGAGAGTAACACGTGTAGGTTCCCACCCACACACGTTAGATTGTGGGACCCATACTCCAACAATCCCCTTGCAACCATGCAAGGTACTCGAACCCACGACCTGGCGCTCTGATACCAATTGCGAGTACCTTAGTGCTCATCAAACGACCAGTCCGCTTAAAAGCTATAACTATTAGGGAAAGGTAATGTTTAATGTTTTAAAATCGTTTTTTGCAGGTCCTACGGTCAATCCGATCAAAATGAGCCTGAGGGTAACACATACAGATTCTCATCCACACGCGCTGGATTGCGGGACCCATACACCAACAGTTCTGTCTAATAGGAGGCAGGACACTAACGGTGGAAAAAATTGAATTACAATTTTTGAAAAATGCAATTCACTTTTTCCTGCCAATCATCCCTTGCCACCGGTTAGACATGACCTTAACAGGTCATAGGCCGGCAGGAGAAGATCCTTTGCTAGGAAGGGTTGTTTAGGTCTATCCATATCAGTTCGATCTCTATCAATCTCTTCTTAAAAGTATGCAAATGTTTGGATACAGAGTTAAGCCTAGCCAGTCATATACCTGGGATGCAGAATCTCATTTTTTTAGACCCAACCCAACCCGACCCGACCCGATAAAATATCGGCATTCGAGAGAATCCAACAGCGAAGTGAGCCAGGTGCCAATATAAAAGGGGAAAAATTTAATTGAGAATGAATTTCATTAGAACCGTGAAAACGACACCAGGGTGAAGACACATCAGTGCAAAAAAGTGATAAGCACCGCACCCCCCAAAAAGTGTAAATCACTTTTCGGTGCTGATGCATCAGTCCCCTGGCGCTATTTTCACGGTTCTCATGAAATTAATTTGCACATAACCCGAGCCCATATAAAAGCCGTCCCACAGCATCTCTCCACCCCGACGCGAAGTATAAAAGAAGCTTTCGGTGGCTTCGAAGTTCGTTCGAGCTTTACGAGCTTACACGAATCCGCATTTCCTTTCCTAAAACCCTACTTGTTCTTTCGATCGTAACTACATGGATGCACCAGATGAAAGTCCTGCAAAAAAATGGTTGCCTCTGGAAGCCAATCCTGATATTATGAACCAGGTCTCTCTCTCTATCTCTATGTGGATTTATCTGAAGTTCGCCAAGTTCTTGCTATCTTTTCTTGCTACTGTTATCGATGAAGCTGGATTCTATTAACGTTATTGTTAGTCTCGGGATCTTTTGCTCTTAGATGGGGATTTGAAGTTGTTTGAATGCCTTGATGACTCAAATTGTTGAGTCTGGTGTGGAGATCTTAGTATTTTAGTTGAAATGGATGTCAACTTGATGCGATCTTCTTGATTTGAGGATTGTGAAGATTGGTGTTGAAATTACAGATTGGAATGGTTTTAATGTTGGCATAAATTTAGTGGCTGAGTTTGGCTTGAAATTTTATTTTTATTTTACTAAAAATTGATTGTGTTTCAGCAGGATTTTAGTCCTAATTATGGAGATTGCTGTGGATAATGCAATTGTTGTTAAATGTATTGATTTTTGAACTTGAAGATTCTTGGCGACAACATTTCAGTTAGGTTTGAAAGTTGCTTGGATGTCTGGAGCAGTGTCTGATATGAAATCGAAAAGTGTAACTTTCAGTTGAAAGGGATTTTAAAACCGTTTCTAATATATATTATTCGATATTATGCAGTTCCTTTGGGGCCTCGGTCTTCCAGAAGATGAAGCGGAGTTCTATGATGTGTATGGTTTGGACGAAGAACTCTTGGAGATGGTTCCAAAGCCTGTGCTTGCCGTGCTTTTTCTTTTCCCCATTACCACTGAGGTCAGAAACTCAAGTCTTATCAGTCAAATTTATTTATGGTTCAGGTTAAGGCAGTTATCAGTTGAATACGTCTATCACTTAGTATGTTTAATAAAGCTAGATCTGTTGGATGAATTAAATGAATGCCATTTGTTTCCAGTCTGAAGCAGAGCGATCATTGGATAAAGAGAGTGTGAAGAAGGTACATACAATTGAATTTTGTTAATCTACTAAAAATGTTGTTTGTTATCAAAGTTTCATGTTTTACTGCTTTAAGTTTCTGAAATATATTTTTCATCCATGTGGTGGTTTTGTTTGCAAATTCTTTGCCTGTAACTTTTTATGTTTTTATTTCTTACAGTTACACATTCAGACTGGTTATTTGAAGTACTTGTTGCATCTAAATTGATCATAGAATAGAAGGTTGTTAGTTTCAAAAACTATATCCATGGTGTTTCGAGGTTAGGTTTAAGGTTTCATTTTGAATTCAAGTTATTTTGGA
>JAOXJP010077312.1:0-15095 GCA_025762735.1 Platanus orientalis
CACTTGTATACTTGCAAGTAAAGCTACCATGGATTTTTGGTTCATTAAGTTGGATCATTAGTCTAGGTGTAACAACTCACACAAATGAGGGAAGTGCAAAGACTTATAAACTCAAAACCTTATCTAACCTTTTTCCGGTGTGGAACTATTCATTTAAAAGAAAATTTTTAAATTGTAAAATAGGGCTTCCAATAATTGAAAGACAACATCAACTTGTTACATGGGGTTGTCAATGAGCTGAAATAGCTCAACTCAGCTCATCATGAGTCAAGCTTGAGCCTTGTTAAAAGCTTGCAAAGCTAAGCCTAACCTCCAATCAAGCTCAACTAACTAAGTGAACTTGAGCCAATCTGCATTAGGTTCAGCTTGTTAAAAGCTCAATCATTATGGGCTTGATTATCTCAATTCTATATGGTTTTTCTGGTGGCTTGATCATCCATTTAAAATCATTTTAAGTTGTTGATTTGTAACAAAGCGTGGAACTTTGATTTATGGGCTGTTGGGCCTGTTTTAGTCAACTATATATTTAACTTTTAGAAGCAGGTATGACTAATTTGTTAGTTAGCTCTAAGATTAGGCTTTAAAACAGTAAACTTGAGTTTGGTGAGCTGAGCTTGCTCCAATCTTAGTGAGTTGGCTTTTAAGCTTGTCATGAGCTTTAGCCTAATCCTTGCATGACAATACTAAGCTAAGATGGGCAAAGCTTGGCTCAATTCAGCTCGTTGACACCCCTAGTTATAACTATACAGATTAGGTAGATTAGGTTTTCCCCCACCCCAATCCCAATGACCTGGCTCAAATTTTGGGACGAAGGTAGGTAGATCTCGTGTGTTGCTAATATTATTAGGGATAGAGTTATATGGATGGGCACAACTAGATAAGGATGCAAATGAGCCAGATTCAATGCAGATATTAGTATATTCGAATTTGGATCATTTATAATTTGATATTTTTTAAACGAACACATATTTAATCGAAGTGGATACATATAGGTTCATATTTGTATCCGTTAAATTAGTTGAATATCGAATATGAATATGGATACCTCTGATTAAACAAATTCATTAAGTTAGGTTAATATATTTGTATCCATTAGGTTATGATTAATATTAAAAGTAATGTAACATAACCTACAATATTATAATGTGACTATTAAATTAAATTAGTCATTAGGTTATATATATATTCGATTCATTTATAATCAAATATTTTTTAAACGAATGGATATTTAAACAAATTAGATACATATATGTTCATATTTGCTTTAAATAGGCACAAATATGAACTGAATATGGATAATAATCGAATATTTGCATCCCTACAACTAGGGGCATATTCTCCTTAATTTCATCGTAGTGAAGTGTTCGGACTTTTTTTCAAGTATGTCTTGGGCAAGCTAGTCTAATTTAGTGACGAGATCCCTAGGTTTTTATTATGTTTGTGTTTGTGTCTTGTTTCTCGGCCTTTATATAGATTTGAACTTCCAATTAAAAGTTGTCAAACTATATTTTGACTTTCTAATCTTACTAGGGATAAATTTGCTATAAGTTTTTACACCACAATAATAAAATAGGATTCTTCATTAAGGTTGTCAATTGGACTGGGTTGGTCCGTAGCCTAACTTGTCTAGTTCAAAATTTGGACAGGATTTAACTGTCACACCCCGAAATTTGGGCATGAAAATCATAGTATAAAATAAAAAAACATGTCTGCATGGATCTCGGCATGTGACATTTCTATTTCCTTGCAGAAGGAACTCTTACTTACTTATCTTACCTAATTGCAGCATATATATATATATATATCCAATTAATTATTCTCAATTACCAAACATTTGCAGCGAAAAATATAATCATATCAAATATCTATATCAAATAAGTTGTTAAACTCTAGACTAAACATATCCATGAGTATGCAAATAGTAACATCAAGGGTCATCCAACTAGCCAACATGCACCCAACCATCTAATTAGAGTACTAATATCTAAATAAAATCATGTCTCATACATCATTGTCCCATACATGAAATACTGGATAATATATCTAAACAAAAAGCAAAAACGAAAGCAGTCATCTCATCTAGCAAGATAACTAGGACTGGACTTGCAAGATATCACGTGCTACGAGGTACCACCTGAAATGGTGTTAAAAACCTAGGTAAGTTATAAAACCCGTAAGAGAATATACATAATGTCCTACTAAATAAATCGAATGTCATGAGTACGGAACGATACCAAATCAGAACAAATGAATATATAAAAGTCGAACTAATTATAAAAATAATCAAAATCTAATAGAGGTGTAGAAGTAATAAGCAAAATCAACAAGAGCCTATAACTGAAATCAATAAAGTGTGGCTCATAAGGAAAGTGCAACATGTAATGTAAATGTCTGCTTAAAAAATACTCATAAATACATAGGCCTTGGCACCTCTAAAATAGGATGCCTTAGCTAATAAATATTAAAATAGATGCATGCTCATAGAAGCCTAATGTAGCTCTCAAACTCATGTGACCCATGAAGGGTTTCCAACAAAACATACCACGGATCAAAACAACTCAACCCATGAAGGGTTCCTGAACCAAATATCGTCAAAACATCTCATAACAAATCCAACGGATTAACCCATGTATGACCTTTCACAAAACTGAAATCTTGTAACCCATGTAGGGTGTTTACAAAACATAAATATCATATGACCCATGTAGGGTTTCTGACAAAACTGAAATCTCAAACATAAATGGTGGGCGACTAGTGTCATCTTCACCTATTAATGTCACCCAGTGATTGGGTCTAGAAATGGGATCATAAGACTAATATAGCTCACAAAAAGCCCTCAGGGCATCAAGGGTAGTGGAGAACTAGTATCGCATTTACCTATCAATGTCACCTGGTGATTGGGTCCAAAACAAAATCCTTGGATGTGGAATGGTACTTTGAAATCCATGCATATATATATAGTAATATGTAATTATACAAGGGTATAATGCAAGAGATGTCTAGATAACAAAAACTCATAAGTGAGACCATGTAAAAACCATACTTGAAACCAAACAGAAAGTAGTAGTTCATACTCACACCAAAACCAAATACTTAGAAATTTCTCTTCTAACTTTCCAAAACCAACAGTAGTGTAAAAGTCTCAAACAAGTCATGTGGATGCAATGATACTAATATGGAGTTCATCAAATCAAGTGTAAGTGGATATAATAAAGTGGAAAGCATAACAATAACATCAATAATAAACTAGCATATGAGATAGCATAAGCAACAAAGCTTTGAATCAATTAAAGTAAGTAAAGACTACCAACTAGAAATGGTGATATGAATATGAATCTCAACTATGGGAAATCAAGGCAAACATCAAGCATAAGGAGTAGTAATCAATTCTCCATTTTTAATTTCACAATAATCTAACTTTCTCACATTTAATCATAATGATAAACTTAAAATTTTCAATGACTCATGGTGGCAATCAAATAAAATGAGTAAATTTTAGCTAACACATGCTCAAAATATAATAGATCAAGCAAAACACTTTTAGAATCCAAAAATTCACGTAATCAAGGATTCTACCAAGGCATAATGAAATGAATAATTCTATTGAATGAGTAGAATCGCCAAACTCACAAAATCTCTGACAAAAAATAATGAAAATATATAATCTCTCCCAAAATGACAACAAAAAATGGAGGAAAGTGTAGAAAGATCAAGGGAATAGAGAAATCAACATGAGAACTTATTAATCCTCAATGGATTTAGTAATTAGATGAATGAAACTTACCAAATTTCAAAGACTCAACAAGAAAGTAATATAGAAATCAAAATATTAATCAAAACAAAGAATAACCATGAAGAAATCAGTTGTAGAACAAAGGAGTAGCACATCATATATGAACACTCACAAAAGACTCATAAATTTATGCATCAGGTGAATGGAACTTTCCAAACTTCATAGATGAAACAAACCAAGTGATGAGAAAATAAGATTCCATTCAAAATGAAGAATAACAATTGATAAAATTACAAGAATCCAAAGGAGTAGCACACCATGTATGAAAACTTACAAAACTTAGTTTCTTCCTTCTTTAAGCTCCAAATCCTTCAAAAACTTCTCTCCCCTTCCCTTTAACTTCTATAAAATAATTAGGTTTAGTAGAGATATTAGGAAAATAACGATATTATAAGGATTTGTTAGAGAATAAATTAGGATTATAATTTGATTTCTTATTAGATTGGGTTAGGATTTGATTTGATAAGATTGGGGTGTATTTAATTTTTTTTTATCTTTTTCATTATCTATTTAAACCTCTTACTAAAAGCATTGTAAATATGGTAAAATTATCAATGAGAATCCTATTTCCTTAAAGTTATTTTATGGTATCAGAGCCAATCTTGATTTGATAGTTGTATAGTGTATTCGCCATTTTCTGGTGGGCGACACACAACCACTCGTCTGGCCTCCGTTCTTTTTCATTGTTTTCATCATCACCCACCAACTTCTCATGGTCTATGATCACATCCTCCATTAGATCCCTCTTATTGTTGTTGTTTTCCTTGCTCTCACCACCCACAACAATCTCACATGTTTAGCAGCTCTCACTATCCTTGTCTCCTAGGGAGCACCCCTACTACTAGCTCACAGAATCAGGCCTACGTTCTTCACCTTGCTAAAGAGAGGCAACTCTTGCATCAACATCAATTTACTTTCTTTAATGCTTTGATGCCTCATGTCCAACCGCAGTCCTAACGTCCCATGTCAACTCCCATACAGAATAGTTCCCAGATTCCACAACAGAAACATTACCTAACAAAGGTTGTGTGGAGAATACAGCAGAATTTGTTAATGAGCCATCTCTTGTTGAGAACAAGGTCGAAGTGGAGGGTTTAACCAGATTTGCACGGGGACTTCTTCAAGCTAACCCAAATCTGATCCATGCTCGGGTCATGGATTCATTGCTTTCAACTCCAAGGATTATTGAGTTAATTTGGTTCAGATGCACCACGAGGCTCTCTAGGAGTCGGGCTCAATTGCATTACCCCTTGCGTATCTTCTCCCATGCCCATGGGTAACCACCAAAGTATATATTAATCTCATAGTTATTGATGTTAGGTTTATTTTATGCTATCACCGTTGATGCCCATTTTGATTGGTAAAAATAAAATAAAAATTGTGCATGCCAATACATTCTCTTGTGGCTAATTTCCATGCTATACATGAGGAAAGCACATTGTGGCTACATAAATTCATGCAATACAACCTATTGTGGTGCGAAAATCAAGTACATTATGATTACCTCTCATGCAATGCAAGAGGAAAGCCTATTGTGGTCCGGCCCATCATGGCCTTTATTATTATCTTTTTTGGCCCATTGAGGTCTAAAGCATCTACTTTTGTCCATCAACACAACAAATTTTCAATCCATCAAGTGCTTTAATGTCATCAAGCACTAAGCATCAGGAAGCTATGATAGCAGTCTATCAACATGATCAAGTAGGCATCAACAAGTATATCAACATGATCAGACAGACATTGGCATCATCTAATTCCATCAATCTGATAGGACAAGCATTTTCAATGCATGGTGGCCAAGGGCATTCAAACACATGAAGATTTTTCTCAAATCCTCATGCGTTTGAGGGGGAGTATTAGGAAAATAATGATATGATAAAGATTTGTTAGAGAATAAATTATGATTATAATTTGATTAGATCTTATTAAATTGGATTATGATTTGATTTGATAAGATTGGGGTGTATTTAGTTTTGTTTTTTTTTTTATCTTTTCCATAATCTATTTAAACCTCTTACTAGAAGCGTTGTAAACACGGTAAAATTATTAATGAGAATCCTATTTCCTTAAAGTTATTTAAGAGAAAGAAAATCTATGAAGAAAATAAGTTATTTCAATAGATTTTTAGAATAGGGAGTGAAACTTACCCAATTGGGGAAAAACTCTCACACTTGGCTCAAGAACTTTTCCTAATCTCTCTAACTCTTTCTCTCTTTGTTCTAATGAAGCAAAATGACATAATTGAGGTGTTAGTAAAGCTATAACTTGCCCATGACAAGATCCCACATATTCAAAGGACCAATGAACAAATGTCACATTAAAAAGAACCCATTTTAGGAATTTCAGCCTTTTTTTTTGCTTTCTGGATGTGGGACGCCCCTCACGACTATGGGGCACCTAAGATGCCATCTATTGAGGTGGAAGATTGAATCGTGGTGGTTGGCTACTGCACAGTTCATCAAGGCCACCAAGCCCCCCTTTAGGGCACCTTTGAGGTGTGGCAGGTGCCCCAAGTTATACACCTCAAGCACACGAGTGGTGGTTGGGGAGCCCGGCCTATGCAATCTAAAACTACTCATATTTTTTTTTGTGAAAACATGTTGCGAGAAAATGACCATAACTTTCTGTAGAAAACTCTAAATTGAGAGTCGTTTGTTGTGTTGGAAAGAAAACTCGAAGGCCTTTCCAACAAGGTATGGTTCAGAGTCTATTTTACTCAAGATTAGTGTCAATGAACCCAATAAGTTATCATAATTCGGTAGTCAGGATAACTTTCGAACTTGATAAGTTCATCATCCAGCTTGGGTTCTATACTTCTAAATTGGTTCAAAGGGTTTCTAAAATTCTCTAAAGTTTGTCTAAACAAGTGAAATGATAATTTTACCCTTATAATAGTAAAATTACAATTTTACCCTTTAAGTGAAACATGGGGTGTTACATTAACTAACCCGAAGTATCTAATCTGACCTAAACTCCAATATTTTATATACTAGCTTAATAAATGATGTTAAAAATAAAAATATTAATAAATATATAATTTTATGAAATTTTATATTTTAATAATATTTTAGTTTATATGGATAACAACCCGTGAGTTGTTTAAGTTCTGGCACCCTGAGTTTGGGCTGAATGTATGAGCTAAGCCAATTTTGGCTCGGACCAAGTTTAGACCCAAATACTGTATTTCAGACCCAAGCTCAAACTGATTGACAACCCGTCATCTGCCATAGGCATAGGACATACCTCACTCTTACCCCCCAGTACACACACAAACAAACTCCTTTTAAATCAAACTATATGGAGAACGATATTGACACCCATACGGGTCTGGTTGCCCTAAATTCAATAGAAAAGATTAGAAAGGAAAAATGACACAACAAAAAAGAAAAGAAAAAACCTACAATTTTCTATGGTTGTTTGGTTGTCAAGAAAAAGAAAAGGAAAAACTTATGTGTAACAATTTTCATGTGAAATAGATGATAGCAGATGAGAAAATAGTTAAGTACATGATAAAATTTTGAAATTTGAGGATCTCTAATTCTTGGCAACCAGACAACTTGAAATAAATTTCTAAATTTTTTTTGGCTAAGAATCACAAGAAAACCAACATTTCACGGCAAGTAGACATGACCTAAGAGAATGAAATTGATCCTACGTATGTTCAGACACACAAAAGGCTACGTGCAGTACCATGAATCACAAAACTAGAAAAGAGAAATAAAAAAATTAAATCAGAACTGGCCTAGATTACCTTTTTCAGGTACACGTGTCACTTTCCAATCCAAGAAGAGTGAAATTTTTGTTCTCCCTTCGGTATTAGAATTGGATAAACTAAAAAGGATATCTTTATCTGAGCAATAATATAAATGATGGGCTCCCATAATAAGTATCCACCTACTTACATTTACCTACACTCGTAATATATCAATATAGATTCCAGTCCATGCCGCTCATTTATAGCTAATTGAAGGTTTACATGGAGCAATAACTGTGAAACCTGATTGCCCATCAAAGTAGCACTAAAAATTAGGTGAGAACGAATCTTGTGAGAACTGTGAAAACTGCATCAGGGTACGGACACATCAGTGCCAAAAAGTGATAAGTGCCCCCCAAAAAGTACAAATCACTTTTCAGTACTGATGTGTCAGCTCCTCTGGTGCCGTTTTCACAGTTCTCACGAGATTCGTTCTCACATAATCCAAGCCCACAAGTAGATATAACTTCTAAGTCTCCTCTTCCAATCTTTACATTCAAAATCATATATGGGGTGTTCAAAACTTCTCCTTTGGGTATTCATCTCGGTAGCTATTTCTTCTCTACAAGCTCAAGGAGCAATTGAAGGCCTCCCGGTTCTTGTCGACCTCAAGAGCCTTGCATTTGATCATCCTCTCGCAAACAGTGAGTTCACTTAAACTATTCTTCTATCATTGAACTCGTTTTTTAGGATATGTAGTAAGTCGTTTGGTAGAAATAGCTTCTCTTATTGTCATTTCCATTGCACAGCATGCCATCCGAGATGCGGGACCAAGTGTTGTATCTGTTCAATCGTTCGGACAAGGCCAGTTTGTGTGACTTGCTGCGGGCAGGAGACTTTTACCGTGCCTCAGCTGCCATAAAAGCCTATGAAATGGGCTTCCCGAATTGGGTGATTTTCATAAGGTTAGGCATCAAATCCCTTTGTTGAAATTTGCAGTGTGTGTAGCTACATGCCTATCCCATCTTGTATAGATTCTTGGTTCTGCTTTATATGGACACTTGTCAAATATGGGCTCAAGTGGCCATATAAAAAAAAATCCAATGTAATGAAATGAATAAAGATGTCACCCATAAAAATGAAATCAGAGATCTTTCTACTTCAAATCCTTTCTCTCATAACATGTGGGCAGGGATTGGTGGAGCCCCTTGTCGCATATGTAGTTATAAATGTGGAAAATTGATTATGGGAACCAGTTGATGGAGCTTGTTGGCATGGATTTAATCTAACAAACAAGGGGTTTATCCATGAGATACATTATGACAAATCAAACTTTAAATGGTTTTTCACAAGGTGGTATGATCATGACACGTGGCAGTATCCATAGATTAAATCTGCCCAAGTGAAGGTCACCCATGTGGACGGAAACAAAGCAAATGTCCTGTGATAAAAATGCCTCTGTAGTGTATATGGTGAATTATAAACAGACATGTGTTGTTTATGGGGGTAAAAGGGTCCAAAAAAGTGTTCAGTTGAAAAAGAAGGTGGTCAATAAAAGACATCAATTTCAAAAACACAGCATGTGTCAATCAAGGGCATGCCTTTAGAGGTCTGTCTCAAAACAGACAATCATTCTAAATAAACTGTTCAGAGCCGACACATGACATACCCATAGAGTTCGGAGACAACATCAAAGCCAAAACTGAAATCTTTCATAAACACATAGATAATGTTTGAGTCAAACAGGTTTGGGGAATCCAATTAGTTCAAATACTGCAAAAGATATATAAAAACCATTCAATATAAGGTTTATAGAGCCAAATATATGATTGCATCTGTAGAAGAAGAATCAAGACAAACGGCCATCTATCTGCAGAATATTTCATAACCCTGATAAGCTTTGATCTGCTAAAGATAAAGCTTAATATCTAAAAAAGAGTGAGATAGAGATTGTAAATAGAATTTACAACCCTCCACAAGTTTCTTATAAATATAAGACTCCATGCACATCTTAAGGATTTTAACTTTTAAATCTTTTAAAAATTATGATTACTCTTGGATTAAGCTATCACCACTGTGATCAATTCCAAGTCCTGCGACTAAATTTTGAAGATCTAAGCATCTTTGGAAAGGCTCAAGGGAAGAAGATGTCTTTGGTAAAGTGATAGACATAGTCTTGTATAAATGATATGTTATATAAGTATCAATGATGTTTTTTCTTTCTTTTAAATATTATTGTAAACCTTAATTATAGGTTTTTCCCTTTCTTATATGGTGGAGATGTAATTAGCGGATTTGAACTTCTGAATCTAGAGAAATGTAAAATCCCTCAATTAATTAAAACCATTCCATGGATGTATGATTTGTACATGCAGCAAAATTTGATGTATACAAAACTATTTATATGATTATGTTGAATGACTATTGCTTATTCCCTCAACATATGAGCCAAGCAAATGATTGTAAATTGTAAGTATTGTAGCAGCTCATTGTTCCCTGTCCCAACCACATTTGGAAACTGGGCTTGAGTTGAAAGAAGGTTCTCCTATAGTGTAACAGCTGAGTTGACCCAATAGGATGCCTTTCTTGGACACCTAATTTTTGAATGACAAAAGATCAGCTCAAACAAACTTTCCTTAAGCATGTGTAAGCATCTTGCTTGAGCTGTCACATAACAAAAAAAGGCAGGCAAAAACCCAAGCTATACCTTGGGTTTGCTTTTTTTCTATTTTTGTTCTCTGTGACAGCTCAAGCAAGATTGCTTATGCATGCTTGCGGAAACCTTGCTTGAGCTGGTCCACTTTTTATGATGTTATTATCCCTATGCACATTATGTGTCAGCTTATGGTGTTGTCACAAATTTGTCATAGAAGATTTGTTTCCCATTGCAAAATGTAGCTTTGTGGCCTAATTTTGCTTGTACAGGCATTAAATTTTCCTTCACAAATTTTATAGGGTAACATGAATGCACCATTTTTTTTAGGAAAAGGAAATAAATAAAGAATACAATTTATAATATGTATAAAAATAAGTTTCTAATATACTAAACGGAAAGGATGTTCTGTTCAGGATTTTGGTGTCTAGGGTGGTGTCCAGGACACCAGGAGACGTCATATGGAATAAAATGCATATTCCATATTTCAAAAATGCATCACCCACCCATTTTATTCCATATGATGTCCCTGGTGTCCTGGACACCATCCACTAAAGAAAACAAAACATGAAGTTTGCTAAATGCTCAAGGACCCCATACTCATCAAATCACAGTACAAGCTTTCACATGTTATGTCATGTCATGATATCAATTTTTTCTAACTAGAATAAGTCACCACACTAACTGTTGAATTCGCCTTTCCCTACTCCTCATATGACCACCGCCACTATAATTAGTGGAGAATGATAGTCTGTGTTGACATAGGGTTATGTAACCTTTGGTGTCTCTGTTTTACACTTGAACACCTTTTTTGAACCCCAACACAACATGTGTCAGCTTATAATTAACCATAAACATTACAGACACTTTATCATCATAGAACATTTTCTTCCATAGTAAATCAAACATCCCCTCTCTTAAATAAAGCAATTAACCATCTCTCATAAAAAGGTGATAGGAGAGGGATGAGTTAATATACTTATTATATTTCAATACTCCCCCTCAGGAGGGACACTCCTGGACAATGAACACGGGGGAGTTAGGTGCGAGTCCTTAGAATGTGCATACATGTGCATAGAAAGCCTAGGAGAATAATTGTGTTCACAGGAGATTTGAACTCATGACCTAAAACCTAGTCTGATACCATCTTAAAGAAAACAATATTCCCCGTCGATGCTATTATTCTCTCGGGCTCTCTGTGCACATGTAAACACGTTTTAATGACTCGCATCTAGCTCCCCCGTGTTCATTGTCCAGTAGTGTCCCTCATGAGGGGGGAGTATTGAAATATAATAAGTGTACTGGCTAATCCCTCTCCAATCACTTTAGGGTTTTAGGAGAGACAGTTAATTGCTTTATTTAAAATAGTATTAGAGTCAGACGATTGCTCTTGGTAATTCATTTACTTATTTTTTTTCTTCAGCGGGCGGCACCGCCCCTGATTTTGTTGCCTTCACCAGGTTCTCATGTCTTTAATCCTCGCTATTTTTTTAGTCACTCTCTCCCTATCTATCCCACCTTCTCTCTCTCCATTCAGGTATATTGCTACTATTTCTCTAATTCTGATGCATTGTCATTAATGTTTTATTTATGATCTAGCATATTACTCATCTCTCGCTGAAGATGCTCAATAAAATGGTCATTTAGGTTGCAAGTATGCGATCAATGATGATGGTGGGTCTACATCTATTGTTGATGCTTCACAATTAAAGTCATGCATTCGTAGATCTTTTCAAGTGGCTTGGAAACTATCAAACCCTCATTTGCATGTCTCTCTCTATCTCAAGAGGTGTTATCACTTGATTCAGGGGATCAGAGATCTTTTAACAGTGATAGTTGTTTGCTGGCAAAAAAAAAAAGAATAAAGTGCATGAGGAAATCAGTCAAGCCCATGCCAATACATTCTAAGTTCTCATGTGATGCGTGAAGAACCTTTCAAAAAAAAAGAAAAAAAAAAGAATTGTGCTTAAGAAAATCAAGCACAAGCCAATACAACCTATTATTGCTAATTCTCATGCGATGCATGAGAAAAACATATTATGGCTATGTTGAATCCATACCAATACAACGTATTGTGGTCATTTCTCATGCAAAGTGTGTGAAAATTGTATACATTGTGATCCATAAAATCAAGTATAATATGGCTACTTCTTATGCGATGTAGGAAGAAAGCTCATCATGGTTCAGTTTGTCATGACAATTTTTTTGGCCCATAGAGGCCCAAAGCATTTGATTTTTCCTATCCGTACGACAACTTTTCGATCGTGGTTCATCGTCATCATATAGTGACATCATTCTAATTCCATCAGTTTAATCGAACATGCATTTCCAACTCATGGTGGCCCAGGACATTCGAACACATGAAGTTTTTTTCTCAAATCCTCATGTGTTTGAGGGGGATTATTAGGGAAATTAAGATATGATAAGATTTGTTAAAAAATAAAAAGAATAAAAATATGATTATGATTTGATTCAATTAGGATTTTATTTTAAAGGATTGGGGTTTATTTAGTTTTTATGTTTATCAATTAGGAATTGATTTGGAAGGATTGAGGTTTATTTAATTTCTCTATTTATCTTTACAATTATCTATTTAAACTTCTTATTAGAGGCATTGTAAATACGGTGATTGAATCAATGAGAATCATATTTTGCAAAATTTTCTCACCCTCAACGCCCCCATCCATCACCATTTAAATCTTAGAAGTCCCATCTAATAAATTTGCTTAATGAAGTTGTTGCTTATTAATATCATAAAATAAAATGTTTAAGAAACCAAACATGTTTCCAAAATATAAGACAACCCTAATTAAGGAACCTATTTTACAAAGCTAAATGTTAGCTATATCAAAATTTACTGTATCTTTTTGTAGCATGAACAAAAAGATCACAAAAGACAAAAAGTGATATGACAAAATAACCACGTTTTTTGTTCATGCTACAAAAAGCTACATGAAGACAAAGAAAGTCTCATAAACCTCGGCTTGGGTTTAGCTAGCACCTAGAGGGAAAGGATTGGCTGCACCCAAAATAGTAAGTTCCTCCATGTCCTCATACCATAGGTTGACACGCAATGTTTGTTTGTTTGTTGTTTGATTTTTTTTTTTAATTTAATGCCTCTTATACAAGGAGAATTACTTAATAATGGTCATTTTAATGCCAAAATAAAATGTTGTAGTTTTTGGTTTAAAATAGTACACGTTCTTGTTACTTAAAACATACAAAATTCCTTGAAAAAACATTAATTAGTAGATATAAAAGAATAGTAGTTATAAACCTAGGAACTAACTTAGTATCACAAAATTTTGTTAGATTTATAGCTATTTAAAATATCAATATAAGGGCCCCTACAATATATCATACAAGTATATGCAAAATATAATGAAAATATATGTATATATAAATAAAATATATATTTTACTACATTATATATAAATGAAATATATATTTTACTACATTTTTTACTTTGTATTATTGAGAATTCATACTATTTGCATATCGTATGTATTTTAGAAAAGCATGGGGAATTTTGCCATATGTTTCAATTCTACAACAGCAACAACAAACAAGCAGCCTTATCCCAACTTTGTTTCGATTATTTGACACAAATTATTATTCAAAAATAGGCAAATTTATATATAATATGTGAATTTGCAACAAACGTCTTAACAGCAACACCAATTTACCCTCTTCATTCAAATAGGTCACTTTAAGTGAGGAAAATAACTAGCACAATTTTAAAGCAAATTTGAAAATTTGTTTCCCTTAACTTAGATACTGTCTTAGTCATTTGATAACAGATTAAAATGTAAGTTTAAAGTTAGTAAGGGTTGCCATCTAAAATGGCTGATTAATGTTAAAAGGAGGGGTTACTATTTCTTTCTTTTATTGTTTTTGTAAAAAGGAGGTAACTGACGCTGAGCTTAGACCTTAAGGGAAATGGAGGATAATGATATTTATAACAATCTCCCTTTTTTATTTGTGTGAAGGCTTGCCATGGCCCATGAGATACCCCCCAGGATTTCGTGCACACAAAAGATGTGTGCATGGACCAGGGACAGACACATCAGTGCTGAAAAGTGATAAGCGCACCCCAAAAAATTGTAAATCACTTTTCGATGCTGATGCGTCAGCCCCTGGTCCCTGCGCACAACTTGCACACTATGTGCACAAAATCTGGGTTTTTTGTGTGGATGAAATCCGGACTCATGGGATCCGTGCCCTTGATGGGTAAGCTCTTTTACATAATATAATCTCAAGTCTAAAATGATCTGCTGTTGCAAATTTTGCTGTTGCTTTTTGTAGTACAAACAAAAACAAGAAAAAAACCCAAGTTAAAAGATAAAAAATGTCATTTTTAATGTTACAACGAGCCACAGCAAAATTTGCCACATCAGATCTTTCCTCGATCTCAAGACATTTGCTACAGCTGATCATTCCTCTCGTTTTAAATCTAACCTGACCTTAATTACAGGTTACAATGGATTGAGCTTTGTTGATCACTAATGGTAAAGGTGGAATGGCCAAATTAACCCTGACACAAATCTAAACTAAATTTAGATTAACCAATCCTTTAGCCAAAAGGAAGAAAATGTCCACATCACTGGAAGACATGTAGAAAAAAATGGACAGGAATTTGAAATTTTGTCTTACCAACCCCCACCCCCCCAAAAGTGAATGGATAAAAAATGCTCACCTTAACGAATGCTAACCACTGCTCCTTGTCAGGCAGCGGGCACACCAGTGCCGAAAAGTGAATATGCGCTCCCCAACAAAGTGAAAATCACTTTTCAACTCTGATGTGTCCGCTCCTAACAAGGAACAGTGATGAGCATTTGTTAAGGGAAGCGTTCATACACCGATCCCCCCCCCAAAAAGGGATGATATCCTCTGCAACATGAATATTTACTTCGGGGCTGGAGCCACCATTGACGGGGTACCATGTGGTGTTAGGT
>JAOXJP010077323.1:0-29162 GCA_025762735.1 Platanus orientalis
TAGTTTGTGTTTATGCAAATTAACCCAACATATTTAAGTGACTTCAACTAAGGTTAAAATTATTAAAGAATTAATTTGAACAACCTTAGGGAATTTATCAGCCCTGCTCCCGCTGTGCTATAGGTAACACTATAGTGTATGACGGAGCCCCGTGGTCTATGATAAATTCACAAAAAAGCAATTTACTTAATTAAAAGAATTTTCGCTGCTTATTGATTAAAAGAAAATTAAGTAAATTAAATTGGGGCTGAATAAATTATTTAAAAGGAATAATTTAATTAAAAGAAATTTTAAATATTTTATAAAGATCCTATTCACCCCCCCTCTAGGATCCATTTTGAGAATTTCATGGGTCTCCTTTAGCAACACAAATAGAGAAATCAGAACCAAAGTCCTTTTCCTTTCTCTTTCTAATTCTTCTTTGTAAAAGTCGCAGAGCTGTCTCAATTGCTTTACTTCTCTTATTAGAATTAGTGACATCAACCCCCACTATTTATGATGTCTTCTGGAAGGGTAACATGTTCTCAAAGAACTCTACATTGGCGATTCAATAATGGTGTGTGGACTAGGAGTCTCTAAATTTAGAAATTTGTATTCCTTGCTCATCATGAAATATCCCTTGAAAGTGCAATCAGTTACTCTTGGTCTGACCTTAGAGGCATGCTCATGAAGCAGCTTTACTTCAGTTAAACATCCCTAGGTTCTAAAGTAGCTCAAATTTGGATTTCATCCTTTCCATATATCATATAAAGTAGTCACAAGATTCTTTTAAGGAACTTTGTTTAGTATGTGGCAAGTAGTCAGCAATGCCTCACCTTATAGGTTCAGGCATGAACTAGAGCTTGTCAGCATGTCGTTAACCATTTCGGTCAAAGTGTGATTCTTTCCCCCTGTAATTTCATTATACTATGGAATATAAGGGTGTTGTTCTCTCTTTATGGGTCGCACAGTCTTCATAGAATTTCATGAACTCAGCCGCGCCACTCAATAGAACTTGGAACTATATGAAGCCCGCATGGTAATGGCTTATAATAAGAAAGTCAAAACAATGTTTATTTAGGAAAGGTGATCTTGTCCTCGTAGCATGCTCATCATTTGATCCAAATCGGAGGAAAGAAGGAAAATTCATGGCCAAATGGGATGGTCCATATGCCATCGAAAATTCACACCCACATGGTGCTTATCTCCTCAGGGATGTTGAGGGAAACCAAGTCCTACCAATCACTAATGTAAGATTCCTAAATAAGTACTATTCCTAAATGATACTTATTTCTATTTGAGGAACTTCGTCAGTTTGATCTTGTTAGAAACAAGTACATAGGAAGTCTAAGCCTTATATCTTAGATGTAATTGTATGTACTCAGAAAAAATCACCAATCTCATTGAAACCAGAAATGGTGGTGGGATACAACAATTATGCGAACCCTAGTCTTTAGGTTAAGGGACCCTAAGGGAAAAAAGGGATAAAGAAAAATAAATGAGCATAATGGAAAGGGCATGTAGAAACCGGTACAGGCATCATGAGTAAAAGAATCCAATCATGACAAGATCAAATTATCGTCAGCCTAGTTGAAAACCAGAAATGGCAGTTGTGACACAAAAATTAAGCAAACCCCAATCCTAGCGGTTGCCCATTGTCAGCACCCAAATTTTGACTTGGGTTAATCAATGGGATCAGATGGGTTCATTATAGCAATGGATGGGATCAGACTCTAGATACCCTTGAACTTTAGGTAGTTAGACATTCCCAATGGATACTCTGGTCACAAGGTGCAATATCAATATTAAAATCCCATTCAAAGATCAATCAAACCAAACCCTAGTTTCTCCAAAAAAACACCTTAGGACTACATGGATCCAAATTTTAGTCTATCAATGTCATTTTATTCAAAATTTGTCAACCTTCATAAACCTTCCCACATTCAAGCATTAAAGGTAGGTAAATTACCATTTTTCCCTTATACTCCCAAAATTTCAGTCTACTAAACCCATTCTCTCCATAATTCTGTAGCCTTCATAAGTCTTCCAACATTAAAGCATCAAAGGTTGGAAAATTATCATTCTACCTCTACATTCTAAAAATCTCATTTTTCCTCAAAATTAGACCCTTAATAAATCCTAGGAATTTCCCTAGTCATCCAAATGACCCTAAATCAGATCTTATGCCCTCTAATCATGATTATCTTCAAAAAACTATCTAACAAACTAAAATTTTTGAGGACCCAGGCAACGCAACCTTCAAAATTTCAATACTTCCCCAAACCCTCAAAAAACAATTTTGTTTGAATTTGACCTATAGCAAGCTTCCAAAAATTCTCCGAGCTACTAAGTTCAAAATAGTCATTGACTAGATCTTAGTTTTTACCAAGGCTTCAAAACGAGCTCTCAAACTTAGATATTATCAAACCCATTCCATATTAAACCCAATCATCTTTAGTAAGTGATGAACCTTCGATCGATCCCAGAGAATTCACTAGAGATCTAAAATTCTATTAGTCCATGGCCTTATTTTGGTAGCTCCAAGACCTTCAAAAGGCTTTCACCTAGACCAGGACTTTCCAAAGACTTGGCATGCCCCAATTATCTTATTATCTCTTAATTCAATCTAAACCACTTTTGTCTATCTTTAACCTAGGGTGAGTTCTCAGAATCCAAATTCTTCAAGGTTAAGCTTGTTTTCTTAGGTTTTTTGGTATCTTCAAAAAAACCCTAATAGACAGGTCCATTTGTAGACTCAACATAGCCCAATTACTCATGTTCTTATAAATCTTGATTGTGTATTTTTGCCAAGTAACCCTCCTTTGGGACCCTCCCAAGAACATTTCAGGAATCAGATTGTCAATTTATCAAAGCTATGTTATTGAGATTTCAAGACCTAAAATATTCTATGACCTTTATTTTTTCCACCTAGGACTCGGCAAAAACCCATCTCAATTCTGCTAAAGATTTGGCTTTGGACAGATTAGGGTTATGAACACAGATTTTGACTCGGGTATCGGTTTTGCGAATAGTCGAACTTATGTCTCAAAAAATTCAAAGTTTACCTTTTATATCAAGACCATAAGAATCAATTTTACCATTTTACCCCTACTATATGGGTTCAAAACATTTTGAAGCCATTCAGACTCAATTTTGACCTACCCACACTTACCCGAATTCAATTCCGATAATCGCATCACAACCAGGGCATCCAAGAGATGCGAAAAGCATAGAGGATTCAAAACTTTTGGAGTTACAGAGCCCAAAAAGTATACCTAGACAGTAAAGGGGTTCAAAATTCAAAAATCCATCATTACTTTCTTGATATTTTCAAAAAACCATCATTACATTTTCTAAAAAATCCTAAAAACAACTTTAAGTTAGGGCCTTTAATTTATCATCAACTCAAAGTTTTATATGATGGGTGGCTAAGATCTAATCCCCTAAACCCCTAATCCATCATCCACCATTAGACCCCTTAATCTCATCCATAAACTTGATTTTTCACCTCCTTACCTCTTTACCCTCCATTTTGTTCCCCTTGCCACATGGCATGCATCCAACCCCCTCCCATGATGAATAACCAAGATTACTTCTCTTAAAACCCTAATACACCATCCACCAACAAACCCCTTAAGCCATCTAAGACCTTAATTTTTCCACCTCCTTACCACCACCCTCCATTCACTCACCCTTGCCATCTGACACACATCCAAGCCCTCCCCTCTCTTAACCAATAGGAGGAGGCAACCTCAGCTCACATGTGTGTGGTTGAGGTGCCTCCACACACCCTCATTTGAAAGCCATTCTCCACCAGAAGTTCTTATGGATCCCACTTGTCTTACTCATCATCCCCATACCATGGCCATTCCCCCCATCTAACCATCCATGCACTCCCCCACTTATAAACACCCTCTAGCTCAACCACAAGAGAGGAGGATCCCATTTTTCCACCAGAAAAAAAAAAGAGGAAAGAAAATAAAGGAAGAGAGAAAAAAGAGAAGATAAAGAAGGAGAGAAAGAGGAAGGAAGAGGAAGGAAAGCTCCTCCTTGACATTAGTACCCCATCCCCTTTCCTTTTCAAGTTTGGTGATAGAACCCCCTTCCCTTTGCTATAAATGAACCCATTAAAACTCATTGAAGGCCCCATCAATAGTGAGACATGGGAGAGATTTTGTCTCTCCCTTACTGTTTTTTTTTCTTTTTTTACCAAGTGATAGTGCAAAGACCATTACTCCCTCAATATAGGGTGTAAAAGCTCAATTTTACATGGTAGGCCATGGATATAGTGACCTACTTCACTGTAAAATTTAATAATCATTAAACCTCATTTGATCCCCGAAATAGACCCCACTTACTATTTTGGAGTGTTTTTGCACTTCACAGGTTGAGTCAAGTGAGGAATCCAAATTTTAATTCATTGTGTATGTATTATTTTTGTTTGATTGTTATTTTATTTATTATATAGGTAATTTATATACTTTTTTAATTTTTATATTTCATTTTGTTTAGTTTTCAATATTTTACTAGATTTTTTTTCTGAATTAATTTGTTACTGATTCAATTCTGCCTTAAATTTTGTTCTCTAACCTGTGGATTAAATGTTTCTTTCTTTACATGATTTCTTATTTCATGCTTTATACAGTAAATTTATGAAGCTTTTGGAAGCCTCCATGTCAAATTTGAGCTTGGTCTAATGGATATAGCCCCTGGAATGGACCCCACAACCTAGAGACCTCACTAGGCTTGTGCAATTTTTCCTAAGGATCCACCCACTTTAAAAATTCCAAAGAGGGGTTTACACCCTTTAATTGGACTTGGAATTTTTTAGAGGGTTTCTTAGGATGTTAAGCCAACTCCTAGAAAAATTGTGGGGGTTATTTGACCCCATTTGGTTGCCTAAATGAACCAAGGAATAGGCTATTGCAGTTTTGTCCAAAACCTATACGGCTGAATTTTCACTCTGGAAAAATTCAAGCGTACGTCCTGTAAATCCAACATGTCTACCCCCTTCTTATATAAAGGGCCCACAAACCTCTAGAGACCTAAAAATTCCCCTGGATGACATGGCCAACCTGGTCACTATTTAAAACTCTAAGTGGGGTCTCTTTGTGCCTATACACCTGAATTTTCACCTTTGTAAAAATTTAGGCGTACATCCCAAATTTAGGTATACAACCTGTAAACCCTACATGCTTACTTCCCTTTTCAAATAGAGGGCCCACAAAGCCCTAGAGTCTTGGGAAACTCAATTATAAGACTTGCCAAGTCTTTCTCTAATTAAAACTCCAAATCAAGCTTCCTTAAGTCTGTACACCTGAATTTTCAACTCTAGAAAAATTTAGGCATATATGCCTATAATTTCAGGTGTAGAACCTAAATTTAGGCATACATGTTATGGAATTCCCACTTTACCCCCCTCTGGAAAACAGAAGATGGGTGAGGAACCCCCATGTTTCCAAGATGTCACCAACCATAATTCAAGCCTTGAAAATTCCAAAATGATTCCTATTACTAACATGGGCCCACTATGGGGCATCTTAGGTTGTAACTCTTGAATTTTACCTCAAGATAAAATTTAGGCATGTAGCATAAATTCAGGTGTACAGACTAAAATTTAAGCGTACAAACAAAAAATGACAAAATATCACACTTATTTATTCTCGCTTGTTAGAATTTAAATACTACAAGGTTAAAGAAACCACCCTAAAAAGGTGAGTAATTAGGGTGCCTAACACCTTCCCTAACTATAACCATACAACTTACCCTAATCTCTAAAAGACCTAGACTAGTCCAAGAGTCAATCCCTAGACCCACGAGTCTAGCCCGGGTTGCAAGACATGCACCCCTTCTTTCCCTAGGAAAGGAGGCAGATGTCCTACTCCATCTATAAATATCAGAGTTAGCGGAGACTCCAAACCAAAGCCCTAGTTGATTCACATTGTCCAGGCCCTGTCTTGCAAAGTGGATGGATGGATCTGGACCCCTGTTTCTGCAATGCCCACACCCACTAGAGGCAAAAAATGAACAAATATAACCTTAATCCCACAATCGAACTATGTTCTTGATTTTTTTTTATAAGTAAAATAATTTATTAATCAGGCAAAAAAAAATATACACGAGTATATGTACATTGATTAGCATCATTCCTGATTATATCAAGAAGGGAACTAGGGAAATCAGGAGGATAAAGAACCCACCATGGACAGTTGTGATGCATATTTAAAATCTCCACAACCAATTTTGAATCCATACAGATCATCACTTGTGAGAATCAATGATTTTCCACTAGCACCAGCCCCCTCTATAATGCATATAACTCGACCCATAATACATGCTTGCTATTCATTAGACTAGCATATGCAGACATAGCATCATTTGTATGGTCCCTAGTGACTCCACCATAGCCACTTCTAACCTGGCAAACTGAACCATCACAAGATAAAGAAACATAATTCTGATCCAGTTGAGGCCAAGTGCAGATCTGTGTACTTCATTGGACTGATGTGTTAGGTATATTCCATTTAGAGCACACATAATTATGGAATGGACCATCAGCTTTAATTGAATTTAAGCATCTGAAGCTTAGCTTGAATAACCAAACAGATATTACCAAGGATCATTGCAAGTGTTCTACTGGTTGATCCAAACCTTCTTTGATTCATCTCCTACCATATGTGATACAAGGATGCACCGAATGCTAATCTGGCAATGAGGGAGCTGATTCCTTTACCCTTATAAGTATGCGAGATCCAAGAGCATTCACTGAGAAATGCCTGGGTTCTACGTCTTGTAGGATGGATCCAGTTGAGGACGTGAACGAGCATTGGAAGAAGAGATGGTCATCCGTTTCTCTTGCATTCCAACAGAAGCAACAATGTGATGTTCTCAATACTATCAACTTGCATAAGCGACTTTGAGTGGGTAAACGTTTGGTCATAACTCTCTAGCCAGTGAAGCTATGCTTAGGAATGTTATTAGTGAACCAAATCACTTGATGCCGATCAACCAATGGACCATGAGCCCTAATCACTTCCCAAGCCATTTTAGTAGTGAAACGTCCATGTGAAGAAGTTGTCCAAACAATTCTATCTTTCTCCATCCCGCTCAACTTCTCTATGGTGTGCAATGCACCCCAAGCTTCATTTAGATCGTGAGATACGGCTAGGTCTATTTGCCATTCATCATTGACAAGAATGGTAGAAACAAGGGCGTCTCTTCTTGATCCTATATCATAGTGTATTCGTTAACCATATCTATGAATGAGAACACCACTTGGTTGCCATGGCTTAAGCCAAAGTTTAGTGGCCTGCCCATTCCCTATCAAATGGGAAACATGAGGTTCCATCATTTCCCTGATTTTGAAGATTCTCCTCCACAACCATGAACAGTCTGCGATTGCTCTAACTGTCCTTATAGACTCTTGTTTCAGAATTTTAGTGTGGACCCAGTGAACCCATAGGGAAGGTTTGTGAATCACAATCCACCATATTTGTTTCATTGTTCCAACCGTGTTCATCTCCTTCACCCTTTGCAAATTCAATCTACCTGCATTATACGGTTTGCATATTTTTTCCCAACTCATAGAATGGAGCTTTCTACTCATATTTGGGCCAGCCCAAAGGAATTGTGCAAACAACGATTCAATTTATTTAGTTGTTTCTCCAGGAAGTCCAAAGCACCCTGACCAATAAATATAGCAGCTTTGCATAACTGATTTGATTAAAGTTAAGTGGCCTGCATATGATAACGGTCTTGTCTTCCATCCCGCAACTCCCTTCCTGATTCATTCTAGAATGGGAGCACAGTCACTCTTGGATAGCTTTCCAAAAATTAAAGGCACCCCTAGATAGTGAACAGGTAAATGGCCTGCAACAAAATTTGTAATTGGGCAAAGTGATGCCTGTATATCATCTAGAATGCCTGCATAGATCTGTATTGATTTGCTCCAGTTTACATCAAGTCCTGAAAGCATTGTAAAGGTAGTGAGGATAGTATTGATCGTGGTAAGGGATCCTGCATCAACTTTAGAAAAAATCATCAAGTCATCCGGGAAAGCCAAATGCAACAACTGAGTAGCCTTGCATTTGGAGATCAGTTTGATATGGCTAGCCACAACGTCCCTTTCAATTATATTTGTTAGAACTTCCATGATCAGACAAAAACTATAAGGGGACATAGGGTCTCCTTGACATAATCCCCCAGTCCCTTCAAAGTATCCTGTAGAGCTTCCATTGACAAGGATTGAGTATCTTGGAGAATTAATACATTCTATAATACATTTAATAAATAGAGTTGGAAAGTTCTTACATAGCACCTTCTCTACAAAGCCCCAAGAGACCGAGTCATAAGCTTTTCGAAGATCAATCTTGAGCAAGGCAGCAGAACTATCACTGTTTCTAGCAAATCTCCTACCAACTTCATGGCACAACAAGATGTTCTCCACAATGGATTGTCCTTCAATGAAAGCTGACTGATTGAGACTAACCAAAGAATTCATTACCTTCTTTAATTGATTAGCTAGGACTTTTGTTATGAATTTATAAAATAAATTACATAACACAATGGACCTACAATCTCCAAAACCAGAAGCATCAGCAGATTTCAGAATCAATGAAATGAAAGTAGAGTTTACCTCCCTGAGAAGCTAACTAGTGTTGAAAAAATGCTTTATGGCTGCAATCACTTCCTGACCAACAATGTCCCATGAGCACTTGAAGAATTTTAGAGTAAACCCATCTAGGCCTAAAGCTTTTCCTACCTTACTATCCCATATGACCTGTATTATCTCTTCTTCCTGAACATTTGTAATCAATACAGCTTCTTGTTCATTGGTTAATTTGTTGTGAACATCCCACTCCACATCAACCTCATCACTCCTATTAATAGGACCAAGGATTTGCTGAAAATATATTTTCACCTCAACATGTAAATCTGCTTCATTTTCCAAGACTATGCCATCTTCCTTCTTTATATGAGTAATTTGGTTCTTGTTCCTTCTGGCCACGAGTAAACAGTGGAAGAACGCATTATTTCCATCTCCAAGTTGAAGCCATTGAATTTGAGACTTTTGCTTAAGAAAACTTTCCTCAACACTGGATGTCTGCTTGAATCTTTCACTAATTTCTTTTTACTTAGTAGTGAGATTCATATTATCTATATCTCACTGCCTTTCATCTTGAACTTTATATAATTCCTCCCTCAGATTTCTTACCTGTTGGTGCACCCTTCCAAATACAGTTTTATTCCATTGCTTTAGCTTGGCCTTCACTGACTTCAGTTTTTGAGCAACTATAAAAATGGGACTTCCAGAGACTTGAATATCCCACCCTCCTTCACCACTTTTTTGCAAATCAGCATGAGTGCTCCATATATCAAAATATCGAAATGGTTTCAGACCTCATTTTGGAATATCCCCATAATAACAATATTGGGAGAATGGTCTGAAATTCTAGGAAGAAGAATGTTTTCTTCAGATAATGGATATCGCATAAGCCATTCAGCATTGGCAAAAACTCTATCTAATTTGCATTCCACCTTTCTAGGACTATCCTACTTGTTCCATCAAGTAAACCTCTAACCCCACCATTTGAGTTCTTGCAATTCAGCTTGGAAGATGCATTTGTTGAAGTCCTCAGTAGCATAAAAATTTGACAAGTCCTTTCCCACCTTTTCATGCCCAAATCTTATACAGTTGAAATCACCAGTCACAACCTAGGAAAATTAATATTTCTGCTTACACTCTCCAGCTCTTCCCACAATTGCACCCTCTCCTTAGGTAAATTCAGTGCATAAATTGTAGAGCACATGGAGATTTCTATTGTTGACAAAACTTCCACTTTCAAAGTTATCATTTAACTAGAACTTTGAACAATATGAGGGTGAACACAGTCATTTATGAATAGCACCCAAATTCCCCCCCTTTCGTGATGAATGTAATTATCAATCAATTCCCACCCTTAAAAGGACTACCGTAAAACCATATCTTTTTTCTCTCTTTCACACGAGTTTCCAATAGGATACAAATAGAGGATTGTGAAGTTGAAGCATGTTCCTAACTTCCTTCTGTTTTTCCAAGGCCCCCAAGCCTCGGATGTTCCATGTAAATGTGTGGATCATTTTAAACTTATCTAGAATGCATTCCACCTCCCTTACCAGGGAGTTTTCCCGCATGTGAGGTCTCCACCACTCCTTTGTCTTTCTTTCTTAGTACCAGAGCCCTCTAAGATGTGAGATTTCCGATAGCTGGACCTGGTCAAGGTGTATTAGCATATAATCTAATGCTTCGGCATAGGCTAAAAGGACTTTGCCCACTTTGGGTTGCTCATCTCCAACAATGGTGTTGTTATCATACTCCATCATAATCCCCTTCAGTCTGGAATCTTGTGTGTCCTCATCTTTGTTGCATCCATCCTCAGTGTCAACCTGAGTTACCCCGACAGCAATGTCATCATTTTGTAGAACATCACTCCATTCACCTGTGTTTGTGCGTTCCAGCTCTACCTGCTCATCCAAATCCACTAAGACATTGAATTGTTTAGTATCATTTACCTCAGGCTCTAGAGCAGACAAAGGATGCTCCTATGGTTGTGTTCTCACAGTTGACCTTAGCTTTTTCTCCACCCAGACTTTGTGTGTTGTTTTTTAACACATTGATTATGTCCAAAGCACTTGCAAGCATCACAACGGGGGGAAACCAGTCATAATCAATTGGTAGATCAAATCTCTGTCCACCCTTAGTAATGAGCACAAAGGATTTCTTCAATGGTTTTATAGGTTCTACTTTGATGCAAATCCGAGCATAGGCCAATCTTTCTTTTGTCATTGTGACTTTGTCCATGAAGAGAGGCTTACCAATCTTGCTACCCAAGATACTGAGTGCTTCAACAGACCACAATTGAAAAGGTAGTCCCAGGAATCTTACCCACAGAGGCATTGTCTGGAAGTTAAGTTTTTTTATTTTAAGGGTTAGCGACCAGGGTCCTAGGAATAGGTGCTTACGTGCAATCTTCCATGGGCCACCCTCCAGATCCTTGGTCTTATCCTCCTAGCAAGTGAATCAAAAAATGAAGACCCCCTCCACAATAAACATCTTCATACTCCCTTTTAATTTCCATAATTTTGTTGTAATCTCCTTCATGTACGCAATGCTTAGTCGCTTACCAACGAACTGGCCAATAAGCGTATCCTCCCATTTCGTAGCTTCCTGGTCCACAACCTCTTCAAGGAAATGAAATGTATCCTCCTCTGAGTCCACCGGTGGTGGGATGAACTGTAATGCATGACCTTTCTTATCTTTAATGGTAAAGTTAAACAAACCTGACCAGCTTCTACCGCTACCAAGATCTAGAGTCCTAGGCTGTTGAGGACAACCATTGCTCTGTGTATCTTGATGAGAAACAGGATCGAGATTGTCTTTCTTTAAGTTATTTGTGTCTCCAAACATTTCTTAACCATCATGGCCTATTGCAAGAATCTCAGAGTTTAGATAAGTGCTTCTTTACTGAAGTAATGGCCAAGGTTCCATAGCAGTCCAATGATTATTCACCAGTTCGATCTCAGACTGCATCATCAGATCTTGGCGATTATCAGTGCTTAACGTTGCCTGGTGATGACATATCGGAAGAAGGGGCCTCCCTTTTACACCAATCAGATGGTCCGCGATCAACCCAGGCCCTTAGCGGGACAGTTCCTGCACACATGAAATAGTAGAGGGTCAGGGAGCTAGTACCCGATGGTGTGCTAGTCTCTAGCTCTCCGACGATCAGGTCAGAGAGATCTGGGAGACTGTAGATAGAACTCTCTAGTGCTAGGGTTTCTGAAAATCCATACCTGGTAGACGAAGCAATACCCATATTTATAGGCCTGGGCTGGGGGGCATATTAAGGTGAATCTCACTAGCTGCTTTTCCCCCCACATTCTTGCATGGCACTGTTGCCCACATTCTTGCGTGACACTGTTGTCCACGTTCTTGGCCACATCCCTCTTGTCTTCTGTCATTTTCTTTAGATTTGTCACCGAGGTCTCGTGATTCATGTGATGGTTTTGAGGCACTGTTTATCCTTTAAGCCATATAGTCGGCATCTCGGGTGGTATTAGTGTTCTAGCAGAAAAGGGTAGCTCACTTCTAGGAGTCGAGGGTTTTAGACCCCCTCAGGACTGAAGGGCCTTCTAAGCCTAGGGTATCTTGGGTAAGGATTTTTTATGGGGCCTTGGGACCGAAATTTAGGTCTCATTGTTCTTTTGTCGAGAGCCTATGTAAGCGCGCTCCCGAGTGGGACATCCTTAGGACCCTCTGGGACAAGCTACCTAGGGCCAGGCAATGGGCAAGCTATTGGGATTTGGTCCTAAGTCAGGGCATGATCTTCCCCATCAGTTACCCCCTATTCTTGGGTCGAGTTAACTAGACACGGGAATATAAATCGCTTATGACCATCATCCCCTTAGTTACCAAGACAGCCTCTGGGTATGCAGGCTTATGATTACCTCACATTCAATGAGCGGGGTAATCAAGGGAGCATGCTTGCATTAATCACGGGTCGTGTCAATTATCATGTCATTCCGTATCTCACACCAATCCAATAGTCAAATTCAAATGCTTGAACTTTTTTTTAGATTCACGTGCCTTATCATTTCCTGGGTCTATTTCGCCAACCCTAGGATTCATGACATGTATAGGGTTGAGATTTCCCCCGAACTCCTATAAATACCTATTCTTGTACTAAGGTTTTCTCTATTTGATCTATCTTCAACCTCTTGCCACCGATTACTTCCGACAACTCCCGACGCTTCCTAGTGGCCTGACAAACCATAGTTGGCATCTCAGTCGCTCTTTTCGGCCTCCTCGCCTCTTCTCTCAAGGTAATTCTCTCCCTAGGTTCTTCATCGTTTCATTCCGTTCATCATTCATCATCATCATTTTTTTTGTGTTTTCCTTGCCGGCATTGGCATCTTTCCTAAGTTAATTGTTTCAGTTGCTTTTACAGGTTTTTCACCTTTAATCGTTCATTTTTGTGTTTTGTTTTGTTTTTTTTGTTTTTTTACAACCCCTGTACCTACTCTTAGAATAGATGGTGTCTAGGGATACCATTGATTGGATGGTCGATGGGGCCGATGACTTCTCGGAAATCCGGCAAGTTCCCTCAGGGTAGGCTACCGAGCTTGCCTTGATTAATTACTGGGGGGCGGCTAGGGAGATTGCTCTTGAAGAAGACTTCAAGGCCACACAGTACATCTCTGAGTTGGGGGCGAGGAATTTCACTTGGTACCGCTCGGCCTATCAAATCCCCGAAGGGGTAATCCTCACTGCCTTGGGGGAGGCCCGGGCTTTTAAACTGCCGGGCAATAGTGTGACGTTATAGGAGCAGGCCCTTATGGTGGGCCTTAGGTTCCTAGTTCCCTAGTTCCTCAGGGAACTGCTGCTCTGTCTTGGGTTGGCACCCCGACAATTAATGCCCAATGCTTGGCAGATAGCTATCGGGTGCATGGTGTTGTGGGAGTTGACCTTCCAAGGTTGGCACCACCTCACCACAAGTGAATTCTTTCACTACTATTTCATTAAGGAACAGGAATCGGGATAATTCTTTTTTGCCAGTCGGGACCCACCAATGAATTTGGTGATGGGACTCCCGAGTTCATGTAGCAGGTGGAAGACCCAATACTTTTTTTGTCTCAGATGAGAACTAGGAATGCCCATCGAGCGAGGTACCAGAGGTAAAGTTCAACTGATGTTGGGCATCAGTCATCAACCCAATAGGTAAGCTGTCATTCTTCCTATCATATTTTTTTTAATTTTTTTTAATGTGTACCATTTTCCCTTCTCTTTTATATATATATATATATATATATAGCCATCGAAGCAGGCGAGGAGGAGGACCACATTAAGAGGGTCATGAATTTTCCAATCCACGCCTTCTCGAACCTAACCACGCCTGCTAGGCTTTTTGAGTGTGGGTTTGGTCCTAACCCCTCTGGTAATGCACCCACACCCTCCTTCTCTTTTTTTCTTCCCTTCTCCTCTTTTATTTTTATTATTATGTCCTGACCTCAGGTTTTTCATTATGCAACCATAAAGGCCAACATAAGTTTTCTAGGAAAGCCAAGGAAATTAGGGATGTGGCCTGAGGGGTGAAGAAGGCTCCTCAATTGTCGATAGCCTGAGCAGGGGCAGCCACGGCCTCGAAGAAGAGGAAGCACTATATCATTCCCAGAGAATCTTCTAAGGCTATCGCTCTCGAGACCGTCCCTATGCCCCCGGCTCCCACTGTAATCCCCATTGTCCACTTGGATGAGGACACTGAGCATCGCTCTCCCCCCTCCTCGAGTAGGGTACCAGCCATGACTTCGTAACCTGCCATTTCTCTGGTTGTCTCCATGATATCGGGCATAGAGACCCGGGCCTCTATAGCTTCCTCAGCCCCCATTAGTCCAGTTGCTCCCCCAGCTTCTTCCCTGACGATCAAGGACCACTCTACTGATGCTGCGCTCCCTACATCCCCCCCGACCAAGGAGCTAAGGACTCTATCCTTAGGCTAGATTCCTAGCTATTGAAGATCGGTGCTGGGGTGCCTTTCTTCTAGTCAACGTCCCCACCTCTGACATAGAGTACCTAAGGAAGTGGCTCTCCCCGACTGGTGTGCATCGAGACATGATGCACTACATGGATAAGGTACGATGTTCGGTCTATTGTTTCTTCTTTCTTTTTTCTTTTTGTTTAGTTACTCTCACTTTCTCCCTCTTTATTTATTTATTTTTTACAAACTGTGGCTCTAATGGCTGCCTCTATTGAGAGGTACAAGTACTGCGAGTAGGACAAAACAAATAATCTCGACTGCCTCCCCAAGGCTAGGAATGATTACTTGATTTTCAAGGAGGAGGCCAAGTCGATGATTGTTGGCCTCGAGAAGAAGCTACAGCTATTGGAGGAAGGACGTTTGAGCTTGGCCAAGAAGACAACCGAGCAAGAGGCCTACATCGAGAACTTGATAGCTTAGTTACGGGACTTGAAGGCAGAGATCACCCGTGCCAAGAATGATGTCGGGGCTGAGAGGAATCGGTGTATCAGGGCCAAGGCAGAGCTCAAGGCTACCATTGAGACCACAAGAAGGAAGGCTTAGGAGGAAACCTCGTCATGGGTATGTCTTGAGCTCGAGGCGGAGAGGGAGAAGGAGAGGTGGAAGATGCGAGAGGAAGCCTCCTCGGAGGCTGAGGCAAAGTATCTGGCCTCAGACTCTTTCGGCCTTGTTAGGGCCGATTGCTTCTTAGAGGGTGGGAGGAGTTCAAGGAGGTCGCATCAGAGTAATTCCCAGACATCGACTTCTCTTCCCTCTAGCCCCGAGGAACTGAACCCATAGAAGAAGAGGAAGAGGTGGCCAAGGGCCAGGAAGAGGTGGTCAAGGGCCAGGTGGTAGAGGGGATGATTGAAGCGCGTCCTGCTGCACTTGAGGGCCCAAACGCTGTAATGTGTGATGCCAACCCTGAGGAGCAGTCTTAATTTCCTCCCCCCCCCTTTTTTTTGCTATACATCCTATATATAAATGAAAAATCTTTTGTTAAGTATGTCGCTTCCAATTTTATTGAATTTCTAAGTGTTGATGTGAGTGTTGTGTCATTCGTGTACCCTTCATGGCTAACAGTTGGTGGGAAAGAACCCGGTCGAGTGTTAATGTCCCTAGGGTCATCCCCTATTTCTTGAGTAGCGAGAAGCTTAGTTGGTAATAGAAGCCTCCCAGCCATTGGCATGTAGAGGTTCTTTCTTGTCATTATTCTAGTAGATGTGTAATGTGGTAGTAGGTCATTTATAATCATGATAATTACTTGGGACCGAGACTCCTCATAGTCGATTACTTTAATGTTGAATGTGTAGTTTAAATGAACAAAAAGGTCTTTGGTGTTGGGTCTGCCAGGCATCTCGGCATGTGAGGGTTCCCAATGTCACCTTCGTAGGCTTAAGCCTTTGCTCCTTAGTGTTTTTGGGGATGCTCATATGTCAGCCCGGGTTTTAGTAATGCATGAGGGAAGGTGTGGATGCACTTACTTGACAGTATAGTCATTTCTGGCGAGGTTGGGGTTGATTTGTCAGGCTTCTTTGCTTTGTATTTCCTTAAGATGGGGGTCGCTTATGAGGATTTGGAGCTCTTTGTAGCCTGAGGCTGAGGGTAGCGCCATCCTTGTGGCTAGGGATCATCCTCACAACCTAGGAGCTGGTAGTTTAACCCCGGGCTAGTTTTGTAGCCTAAGGCTGAAGGCCGTGCCATCCTTGTGGCTAGGGGTCATCCTCGTGACCTGAGGGTTGGTCGTTTAACCTTAGGCTAGTCTTATAGCCTAAGAGGCCGAAGACCATCCCATCCTTATGGCTAGGGGCCATCCTCGTGACCAGGTTTCGTTCGGGTCATCCTCGTGACCAGATGTTGGTTGGGTCATCGTTGTGACCTGGGGTCATCCTCATAACCGGGTGTCGGTTGGGTCATCCTCGTGACTAGATGTTGGTTGGGTCATCGTCATAACCTAGGGTCATCCTCATAACCAGGTGTTGGTTGGGTCATCCTTGTGACCTGGGGTCATACTCGTGACCAGGTGTCGGTCGGGTCATCCTCGTGACCAGGTGTCAGTCGGGTTATCTCAGCGACCAAGTGTTGGTCAGGTCATCCTTACGACTAGGTGTTGGTGGGTCATCCTTGTGACCAGGTGTCAGTCGGGTCATCCTCGTGACCACTATCAACCCTGCGTAGTTCAAAACATGTTGATAGTTAGTACTGTAATTCAAATTTTAGTGATAATATTTTTTCAAATGTTCTACATTCTAGGGTCGTGGTAGAGGCTCCCTTCTTATTTTCTCGAGGTGGTAAGTCCCGGGCCTATTACATTGCATCACCCGATACGGCCATTCCCAATTTGGCTTGAGCTTTCCCTCCGTTGGGTCTTGAGTTGCATGGGTGACCTTCCTAAGCATCAGGTCTCCTATAGTAAACCTCCTTGCCTTCACCCAGGAGTTATAGTATTTAGCCATTTTTTTCTTGTAAACGGTTATTCGCAATGTAGCCTCATCCCTTTTTTCCTCCAACAAATCGAGGTTGTTCCTAAGTCCCTTCTCATTTTCCTTCTGGGTTGAAGTTCACCGTTTGGTGTGTAGCCATCCTGATCTCCACCGGTATTACCGCCTCTGTTCCAAATGCCAATGAGAAAGGCGTCTCCCCCATGGGAATTCTCGTAATGGTGGGATATGCCCACAAGACACTTGAGAGTTCCTCGGGCCATAAGCCTTTTGACCTTTCGAGCCCTTTCTTTATTATATTCAGGAGGGTTCTGTTGATGACTTCTACTTGGCCGTTGGCTTGGGGGTGAGCTAGCGAGGAGAAATGATTTTTTATGTCGAGTTTGTGTAGAATTCTTAATATCGAGCATTATCGAATTGCTTTCCATTGTTGGTAATGATGACCCGAGGGATACCAAATCGGCCGATTATGGACTTCTAGTGAAGTCTCGGATGTTTCTCTTGGTAATCCTTGCCAAGGCCTTAACCACCACCCATTTAGTAAAGTAATCGATAGTTACCACTAGGAATCTCATCTACTTCTTTCCCCTAGGAAGAGGCCCAACTATGTTTATCCCCCACTGTGTGAAAGGCCATGGGCCTACTATGGGTGTCAACTCTTCTGTTGGTTTCTTGAGAATACTAGAAAACCATTGGCACTTGTCACACCTTTGGGCGAGGAGGGCGGCATCTTTCTGCATGGAGGGCCAATAGTATCTAGCCCTGATTGCTTTGTAGGCCATAGATCTGCATCTCGAGTGATCCCCACATATTCCTTCATGGATCTTTTAGAGTGCGTAGTCGGCTACCTGAGTAGAGGGAGCATAAAGCTTCTTTTATAGAGGACATCATCAAGTAATAGATATCGATTGTCTTGCATCCTTATTTTCCTAGCTTCTTCCTTATCTTCAGGCAGTTGTCCCTCCTTCAAATATCTTATTTTATGGCTAGCCCATACATGTGTAGGGCTGACCGTGCTGACCTTCCTTTCCTTCTTGTTATTCATACTCGACTGAGGGAGGTGTTCCAAAATGATTCCTGGGGCCAGGTCCTCGTGGGCGGACGATGCCAGCTTGGCCAACCTGTCAACATTTTCATTGTCCTTTAGGGTGATTCATTGAATGATGAAACGTTTAAATTAGGACTTTTCTTCCTTTACTATGGCGAGGTATTGCTTTACTTAGTCATCCTTCACCCCATAATTCCCTTGTACTTGCCCAACCACCAATTGGGAGTCACTCTTGACTTTTACCTCCTTTACCCCAAGCTTGTGAGCAAGATGAAGCCCCGTGATCATTGACTCATACACGACCTCGTTGTTGGTTGCTTTGAACCCAAATTTAATGACATATTTGAGTTTCGCTTTTTCTAGTGTGATCAAGACAACCCCTCCCCTTGTAGCAACATTGGTGGAGGATCCATCCACATGCATGACCCATTCATCCTGGTCAGTTCCTTCATGAGGCATGACCTTTGGCTTGGGCTCAGCGTCCTGGGCATGGGTACATTCGGCGATGGCTTGGCCCTTAAACCGCCCCTCAAGGGTGATACTCAATGTTGAATTCTCTTAATTCTATCGACTACTTTACTAGTCTTCCCAAAGTCTCGGGCTAATGCAGTACCATCCTAAGTGGTTAGTCCATTAAGACCCGAATGGTGTGGGCTTGGAAGTAGGGCCTCAATCATCGAGCGGTGATGACCAAAGAAAAGGCCATTTTTTTTACCCTCGTGTATCTTTCCTCCACACCCCCAAAGGCTTGGCTTGTGTAATACACGAGCGCTTGTGCCTTGTCCTCCTCCCTTAACAAAACTGAACTTAACACTGTTTTCGACACTGATAGGTATACGTAGAGTGCTTCCCCTTGTTTGGACTGATTGATCATCGACAGGTGGCAAAGGTGGTTTTTAAGCTCGATAAAGGCCCTATTGCACTCTTCATCCCAGTAGAAGGCCCTTCTTAGTAAATGGAAGATGGGTGAGCACTTATCAGTAGCACGGGAGATGAATCTGCTGAGAGCTGTGACCCTACCGACCAGGCACTGTACTTCCTTTGTGCTTTTGGGTGCTTGCATATCGAGGATCACCTTTACTTTTTTAGGATTGGCCTCTATTCTCCTATGGGACACCATGAACCCCAGAAATTTTTTCGGCTAAGACCTCAAAAGTATACTTACCAAGATTGAGCTTCATGTTGTTCCTTCTCAATGTCTGGAAGGTCTCGTCTAAATCCGAGAGGTGTTGTTCAGTTTAGAGGCTCTTCACCAGCATGTCATCTATATATACCTCGATATTCCTTCCGATCTGACCCTTGAACATCTCGTTGACTAGTATTTGGTAGGTAGCTTCGGTGTTTTTCAGTCCAAAGGGCATCACTCGATAATAGTAGAGCCCCTGATCGGTGATGAAAGTAGTCTTTTCTTGGTCAGGCTCATACATTTTGTTCTGGTTATACCCTGAGAAGGTGTCCATAAAGTTAAGGGTTTGGTGGCCTGCTGTCGAGTCCACCAATGTGTCGATCCTTGGGAGTGGGAAGCTGTTCTTTAGGTATGCTTTGTCTAAGTCGGTGAAGTTGACACACATTTGCCATTTTTTGTTCGGCTTCCAGATCATCACCACATTTGCTAGCCATTCAGGATAGTAAATTTTTCTTACAAAATCAACCGCCAGTAACTTTTCCACCTCTTTCATGACTGCCTGATTACACTCTGGGGTAAAGTTTCTTTTCTTTTACTTGATAGGCCTTGATGTCGGGTCGACATTCAACTTATGTACGGCTACCCTGGGGTCTATCCCTGGCATATCCTCATGTGTTTAAGCGAGCACATCCTGGTTCTTGACAAGGAAGTCCCATAGCCGAACCTTGAATTCTCCTGGCAAGTTTGATCCCACCCGGGTGGTTTCGTCAGGCATGTCAGGGTTAAGGACAATGTCTTCCAGTTCTCTTTCTGACTCTACCAATACCCAAGCCTTCTCAACTCGAACTTTCAGGCTGTCGATGGACATATTTTCTCTATTACCTGGGCCTCCTTTAAGTGATGCCATGTAGCATTCCTGGCCGCCGCCTGATCCCCTTTAACCTCTCCGACTCCCTTATCCATCAAAAAATGCATCAATAGATGATACGTTGATGTGACCGCTCTTAACTGGTTCAACATAGGCCTTCTAAGTATTACATTATAGGCTGACAGGTAGTTGACCACCAGGAAATCTTTTACTTTGGTTGCCTGATGTTCTCCTTTACTTGCTGTGATGGGCAAGCTAATTATTCCCAACGAGAGTAACCGGCCACCTGTGAATCCCACCAATGGTGTCTGGATTGGCTTGAGCTTGTCCAACCCGATTCCCATTTTCTCAAATGTGGAGAGGTAAAGAATATCTGTCAAGCTGCCATTATCGGTGAGGATGCGGTGCGTGAGATAGTTTGAAATGACTAATGTTACCACCAACAGATCATTGTGTGGTTGACTCACCTCTCAGGCATCCTCCACCGAGAAGGTGATGGGCGAGTACTCTAATTCGAGCTACTTCACTAGTCTCTCTATCATCGCCAGATGTAGATTCCTTTTTGTATGGATTTGCCTCATGTACGACTTCATGGCTGAGCTGGACTCCCCACCTCCCGTAAAGCCCCCAGATATCACCCGTATCTACCCAATGGGCCCTTCAGGTCTTCTCTCTTCTCGAGTTAGGGGGTCTCTATGGGTATTCTCCCATCTAACCTACTACGGTCCTGTGACAAACCTTTGCAATCAGCCTCTTTGGATCAGAGCTTTGATTTGTTCCTTCAGGTTAAAACAGTCATTGGTGTCGTGGCCTTGGTTCCGGTGGAAACTGTAGTACTTGTCACGACTCCTTTTCTCTGATGGAGCATGGATTTTGTCAGGCCACTTGACACTAGAGTTGTCCCATATGTGAATAAATACCTGCTCCATAGGTGCATTGAGGGGGGTGTAGTTTAAAAACTTACTCTAGGGGAGGTTGACTCGCGGTCTGATTCCCTAGTTGCCGCTTCCTTTTCTTGCCCGGGGACCCCTATCTTTCTGGGGTGCCTGCTGCTGCTCCCACTTTCTCTTATCATGCTATGGGTTGGTCCTGACATCTCATTCTTGCCTGGCATTGAGAGCGTCCTTGACATTCATGTGTCATTGTGCCTTCACCATGTGGTCGGCTATTCTAGTCGAAGGGTTCTTGGATATGGAGAATAGGAACTTGGAGGGTATTAATCCTGCCATCAGGGCTGTCACCACCATCTTTTTGTCTGCATCCTCGACTTATAGAGTCTCTTTGTTAAACCAGGACACATAATCTCACAACTATTTTCCCTTATTTTGTTGGATGTTTAGGAGATGAGTCACTGGCTTGCGCTTCCAACCTTTAGCCAGCTAAACCATACCCTGACGGGTCCCTTGATCGTGGTTGGGAATGCCAGGCACATTACCTCATCTGACACTGCCAGGAGACTCCTGTGCATTTTGCAAGCTTCCAAGTGGTCCAAAGGTCCCTGCCACTGTCAAACATCTCCATTTGCGGTGGTTTAGACTTATCAAGGAGGGGATGGACCATTACCTCTGCGGTGAAGGGATGATCCATCCTCTAGATGAGCTCATTAATGATGGCCAGGGCTTTACCTCTAAGTGCCTCCCTCATCAACGCCATCTCCTTCCTTACATCCTCCATCTTCTCTTCCTAGGACCCTAGGATGCACGCTCTTTCTTCATGGTGACTTTCTCGAAACCAGGGCCCCGAGGCACTCTCATCCTCATGCATTCGGTCTTGACTCCTGCCGGAAGGAATGTGAGACCCTGGCTATCCTGCTTCCCCTTACCTAGTGCACTTCTCTGGACTCTTAACTCCAGCATGATCACTCGATTTTATTCCATTAGCTGCTGTATATTTGCCATCAAACCTTGGATATTTCGTTCGAACTTGTCGACCCTAGGAGTCCCAGGGTGTACTCCATTAGAGATAAGGGTTTCCAGCCCACCTGCTCCCTTTGGTATGGTTGTGTTGAGCTGCCATCGACCTGGTATTAACCATGCAGACCTTTAGTTCTGCCAGAAAACAACAACACTTCCCACAGATGGTGCCAATTGATGATGTATCGAAAGAAGGGGCCTCCTTTCTACGCCAATCAAACGGTCCGCGATCAACCCAGGCCCTTATCAGGGAGGTTCTTGCACACACAGGATAGTAAAGGGTCAGGGAGCTAGTACTCGACAGTGTGCTGGTCTCTAGCTCTCCGGTAATCAATTTAGATAGATTTAGGAGACTATAGATAGAACTCTCTAGTGCTAGGGTTTCTAAATCCATACCTAGTAGACGAACCAATACTTGTATTTATAGACCCAGGCTAGGGGGCGTATCAAGGTGAATCTCGTCAGCAGCTTTTCCCCTCACATTCTTGCATGGCACTATTGCCCACATTCTCGTGTGGCACTGTTGCCCACGTTCTCACGTGGCACTATTGCCCATGTTCTCACGTGGCATTGTTGCCCACGTTCTCACTTGGCACTGTTGTCCATGTTCTTGGCCGCGTCCCTCCTGTCTTCTATCCTTTTTTTCAGATTTGGTAAGCCTACTAACAGATTTATCGCAAAAGTCTCATGATTTATGTGATGGTTTCGAGGCACAGTTTATCCTTTAAGCCATATAGTCAGGGTCTCGGGTGGTATTAGTGTTCCAGCGAAAAAGGGTAGCCCGCCTCTAGGAGTCGAGGGTTTTAGACCCCCTCGGGACCAAAGGGCCTTCTGGGCCTCAGGTATCCCATGAAGGGATTTTTTTATGGGGCCTTGGGACCAGAATTTGAGTCTCATTATTTTTTTGTCAAGATCCCGTGTGAGCACGTTCCCGAGTAAGACATCCTTGGGACCCTCTAGGATAAGCTGCCTAGGGCCAGGCAATGGGCAGGCTATCGGGATTTGGTCCTAAGTCGGGGCATGATCTTCCCCATCACCTGGTTTGGTACTTCATGAGATCTTGGTGAACACATCTCCAAGCGAATAACATTAGAGTTAATCACATGAATTGATTCTTCATTCAATATCGGATCTCCCCACCGCTAACGTGTTTGAACCTGAAATTCTATCCTAGAGGGAGGTGAATAGGATTAGTCGCACTCTTTTTAATTTACTTAGTTTACTTTGACCTATTTTACCAGTCATGTTATTTAGTTAACCAATTAATGTATGTAGGGTCAAGTGTTTCAATTATCCTTTGAGACTAGGTTGATTAATACTCAATTTAATAGCACAAAAGGATGATCATAGGTACAACAATTATAATGAATACAAAGTAAAGATATCACACATAATCATAAGACAAGTATAGTGGTTTGGCACTAAGGCCTACGTCCACTCCTAAAGGTCAATCTAGAGCTTCCCGTAATTTGATTCAGATTGAAGTACAGACAATCTAGGTAAAATTCATACAAAAACCTTCCTACTTGCTAAGCAAGCTTTACCTATACTCTATATCTCCAAAGAGTGCAATACTCCTTCTAATGTCTCTGGTGGAAGGGACTTAAACAATAATCAATGTGATAAATATAGTTTTACCTCATATAGGTTGATGTTGCAAGATACACTAGTTGTGGATGCTCCTACTTCTTAGCTGATGTGCCTTTTCTTGCACAGATTGAAATGCAGCAGAGATTGCTTGTGATTCTCCAGTTTCCTTTCAACAGATGACCAATATTGTTCCCTTTCTAGATATTTGATGTAGAAAGCTTAGAGGGAGATCACACACATTTATTTTCAGCAGTACAAGATCAATCACTAAGTAGAAACCTAGGCGTTCCGGCTTTCAGACTAGCCGCACTTCTCAAACAATAATTTTTCTTTTGCGTAGATGTCTCACTTTTGAACCTAGGGTAGTATTACCCTTTTATAGAGTTAAGCCTAGCCTCCATAGGATTAGAATATTTTCTAACAGACAAGTATTAGGAATTCTTAAATTAAAATCTCTAAAAATAGATGTGATTTTTTGAGATTCCCAGCCATGATCGATCACACTTTTTTTGTGATCGATCACAAATGTGTGATTGATCAAGGTTAGGGATTACAACTCTCGAGAGTTTTTAAAATGCCCTAAAATTTTACTTGTGATCTATCACGATATCCATGATCGATCAGCCGTGATGGATCACAGATCTTGTGATCGATAAAGGTCTGTTTTTTTTTTATTTTGATGTTATGCTCTTTTTGGTTTGATTCTTTCTCTCCCAATGTTTTGGGACCAACACCAATGCCCTAAGACCCTTTTTACTACCTTACACTCCCATCTTGGGTTTATATCCTAATTGTTTAGTGTATTGTGCAAAGTGTGGGTATTTTATGAGGTTGTGCATGTCATGAGCATCCCTTGAGTTTTGTCTTTGGTATGCTTCATCTTTGGCATCCTTGCAATGGGTCTTCTTCTTAAATCTTGGTATTGTTCTTCACTTCCTTTGACTTGTCATTGTCTTGGTCTGTAGGTCTTTAGTCCTTCAATGTCTTCTTCTTTGTGAGCTTGGGACTCTTTCTTAGACTTGACATAATACATTACAACTCATTTGTTTTGACCATGGGATTGACAGTAAATTTCTTAATAGAATCATCATTACGACATCTCCCTTATCTCCATTAAGATTCAATACCCTAGGGTTCAATACCGATGTGTTTCCTTGTAACCTCTCTGCCTCAGATTGCATTACTCCTACCATCACCTAAGGCATTGCCATGGTAGATGGGAGTTCTCCCTATTGTCTGGCCACTAGCTGAATGCTGATGGCAGTCATTAATGATCGGAGGATATCTTAGTGACTAAGGTTTCCCAAAGTGGCTCCTGAATCCATTTTTAATTGAAACTCCTATGCTTTTCAAACATTTTCAACTATGTTCTTGCTTGATCTTGTTTAGACTATATAGGTAGTCTGCTATAACAAGACAAATGTAGCCACACCACCAACAACATCCGAGTCTCTCCTCTCCTTGAGAACTATGTCATCACGCCAATATAGCTACATGATAAACTTCTCGAGGGGTATACAGATATGGATATTACATACCCCAACTTCATATCTCACTCCTATAAATATATACTTGACTCTTACAATGTCAAACCATACCCATACTTGACTCTTATAATGTCATTCACATTTGACTCTTATAATGTCAAATCTAACCCCTATAATGTTAACTTATGCCTGACTCTCATAACCTTGCAAAGCCAGACATTTGAGCCTCATGAATTCAATCATATCTAGTTTCTTTAGAATGACATCCATTCTATAAAGCAACAATTGATATCAATGGCATACATTTTAAAGCATGAAAATAAAAGAAAGCACTTAGGAACATACGTTAGAGATGACAAAAAGAGAATGTTCTTAACAAACTGAAATACCTATTTGGTTATCCTAGAGAGGTGGAATAGGATATTAAAATTTGTTTACCCCTTTTTGCAAGTGTTGGGATTGATTTTAATCTTCTTAAGTTTACTCCAAGTGTGTGTGTGCTACAAAGTGCCTACTCAAGTGTTTTATCAAACAAGTGATTTGTAAGAGTAGTTTTGAGCATAAGGGAAAAGAGATAAGCAAGGAAGTGTGGAGAAGACACTCTTTGTTAAGAAACAAAATGGTAACATACTCATAGTGCAAATCTATATGGATGACATCATTTTTGGGTCTACTAATGAAGAGATGTCTCATGGTTTTGCCAAATAATGAAGTCTAAATTTGAGATGAGTATGGAAGGAGAACTAAGATTCTTCCTTGATCTTCAAATGAAGCAAACTAGTGATGACATCTTCTTCAGCCAAACCAAGTTTTTAAAGACCTTATTATCAAGTTTGGATTGTAAGAATCCAAACGTGCTAACACCCCTATTAGCACAAGTGACAAGATCATTAAAGATCTAGATGGAGCTAAGGTCGATTCCACGTACTATTGGAGCATTATTGGAACTTTGCTCTGCTTGACTGTGAGCAAACCCGATATATCCTTGAGTGTAGGGAATGTGCTAAATACTAAGTTGTCCCTAAATAATCACAACTTAAGGCAGCTAAGAGGATCATTTGCTATGTCCACTGGACTATGGATTTTGGGTTTTGGTACCCATTTGACACCACATCTGAGATAATGGGGTACTCAGATGCTAATTAGGCTGGTGATGTCAAGGATTGCCAGAGCATGAGTGGAAGTTTCTTTTATGTTGGCATCAGTCTTATTTCTTGGCATAACAAGAAATAGAACTCCATCTCATTGTCAACTGTTGAAGCTGAATACATAGCAACCAGTTGTGGATACACACAACTCTTGTGGATGAAGCAAATGCTTAAGTACTTCAAGTTAAGCTAAGCCACAATGAGTTTGTTTGTGGATGACAAGAGTGCAATAGACATCTCTAAGAATCCAGTTCAGCACTAAAGGATAAAACACATAGACATTAGACACCATTTCATTAGGCAATTGGTGGAAGAGGAGGTTGTCTCACTGGACTATGTGAAGATGGAAGACCAATTGGTGGATATTCTAACCAAACCCCTTGACACAAAAAGGTTTGAATATCTTCAAAGTGTCATTGGTTTATGCACTATTAGTTGATTCCCTATTGGGAATAACTTGATGATCCTAGCTATAATGCATTTCTAAGGGAGTTGGAGACCCAAATACCTCAATTTGTCAAGATTGTCATATGGGTATTTTAGAAGAGTTATGGCATACTTTTAAAGTATGTACTATAAGAGTACAACATCTTAAAGTGGGCCTCCAAAGGGCTACACTCTGCCCCATAAATAATCCATTTTTTTATGATAAACACAGGCTTTATAACTAATTTCATGATTTGTAACCAATTACAGATGTAATCGGTTACAAAACTAGTAATTGATTATAGCCTAATGGTTACAAGGGCAATTTTGGGAAATTTTTTATCCCACCTGATAAAAGAATGAGACTTGGTTTTATACCATTTCCTCTCCTTTATTCAGCCCGTACGACTTCTCCAAAACTCTCCCTCTAGGTTTTGAAGTTTATCTTGACATTTCTTCATCTTTCCAACCTACATTGATGGCAAGGTTCAAGAAGACCACTTCCCACACATCAAGCAAGAAGAAGGATGCTTTAGCAAACTCTCCCTCTAGGTTTTGAAGTTGTTCTTGAGATTTCTTCACCTTTCCAACCTACATTGATGGCAAGGTTCAAGAAGACCACTTCCCGTGCATCAAGCAAGAAGAAGGATGCTTTGGAAAGTGCTTCCTCTGTGGGGTATGGTTCCAAGCGCTCATACGATAAGTGAAAATGCCCTATGGTTAAGGGAGCCCCCAAAAGATCACAGGGATGGAAGTTTCATCCAAACTCTCCATTCTGCAATCTATCAAATCTTTTATAGTACGAAGATCTCTTCTCAACTTGAGGTTTCGTAATGGAAAGAAGTGTAGAATCAGAAGTCCTTTAGACCATGTGGTTGTGCGAGTGGTTAGCGGCTCATGGTTGGTCCCCACTATTCGAAGTACAAGGCCTAGTACAAGATGAGGTGGTTCGCATTTTCTACTCCAACGTCTTCAATGAGAATCATGCCACCCTCTCTTTCTACACATCAGTCAACAAGGTGCCAATCCACATCAATCCTAACTACATCTCCCATGTGACGGGCATCCCTAGGGAGTTCAATAACCCCATTACTTTTCCACCTCCCTTGATGACCTTGAGTAAGAAGGCAGACGTGATAGTGCTTTTGTATAGAAAATCGGTGGCCTAGGACACCCATTTGAAGAAGAAGCCATTCCTTCCATTAGTGAAGTTTCTAAATGTGTCTTCACCTACAACCTCTAGTCTACCACTCATCATAGCAAGTTGACGGTCTTCATGGCATATGTCATTGATTTTATCCTCAATAATAGTAATTAGAGCATGGACATTCCCTCAATCATCTGCTATACAGTGATTAAGGTGGCTTTTGCTAATCAAACAATGGGGAGCATGCCATTCTCCATCCTCATCATGAAGATCTTAATCAAGGAGAATGTCCCATTCAAAGCTGGGAATGTACTTCATTGGCATACTTCTTCCGTCATTATGGGATCCCTTAGCAAGATGGGCTTTATCACAAAAGAAAGTGAGAAGTCCAACACCTTCAAGCCCAATCATACTCAGTCTACCTCTACAAGTGTTCATGGCACCATGATGTATCTGCTCAACACTTTGGTTAGTAAGGTGACCAAGATTATCAAGAACCAACATCGTCTCACCAAGAACCAACATCACCTCTCCACCAACCAAAAGGCGATTATAGCTCATCTCTCTTATGTGACCCCTGATGAGCCACTCCTACTGGTGTTAGCCAGTGAGAGTGAAGAGAGTGAGGGGAGAGAGAGGTTGAGGATGAGGAGGCCTATGACCGAGTTCCTGATGGCGACGAGGCTGATGATGAAGTTGGTGATGAGGTCGAGGATATAAAGGAAGAGGAAGAGGAAGAAGTAGTAGATGATGAGGAAGAAGAGAATGAGAGTGCAGCTAGTTCCTCCTCTAATAAAGGAGAGGAGTATGTGTATTCTGAGGGTGATTAAGATGTTCAATCATCCCCTAAGTTAGTTAGTCTTTAGGTGTTTTATTTTTTCTAGGGGTTCTTCTGTTCTTTTTGCTAATTATATGAACCATTAGCCCGGTAGTGCTCTTTCTTTTGTTCAATCACAAGATGTAATTAACCTTTTATTCAATGAAATCTTTTTTTTGTGTTCATCTTTGTCGATTCTTGGAAAAAAAAAGGGGGAGAGATTCTCACATAAGCGAAGTGTGCTTTAGTGACATGGGTCCCATAAGTGTTTATTAGCGTATCTACATTTAAGGGGGAGAAAAATTAGACAAGTTTACACGTAATAACCACAAACACTTAATCACTGCACATTCAAGCATCACACTATGCTTTATATTGTTTATATACATATTTATGATGATCTCTAAATGTCCAATAATGATACTAGAGGGGTGGTGAATAGGATAACTCCATTTCTAATTCCGTTTTTATTAATTTACTCAATCTTGTTTGATTTCAGCGAAAGACTTTTGTTAAGTAAATTAAGTATCTATGAACCAATCATAGACCATGAGGTTCCATCATACACTATAGTGTTACCTATAATAGAGTGGGAACAAGGTTGATAGGTTCCCTACACT
>JAOXJP010077324.1:2581-15095 GCA_025762735.1 Platanus orientalis
CCCCCCCCCCTGTACCAAATCCTTGGGGCTTTCTATGGACCTGCCTCATACCATTCATGTTATAAGTGACAACATACCACACCAAAATATTGCATTTCTAGTAATGGAATGATTCTCCAAATGTTTGTAAAAACAATCTTATTAATCCTCGAGTCTGGGGACAGGCACACGATAGGCCTTGCAAATATCGCATTACTGGTGTAACTCCTCCTTGAGCAGTCCTGCTAAAAGTTGGGTTTCTTATCCTATTAACCCATGAGTCTGATAGCGTGTTAGCATCAGCAATCTATGTATATTATTGTTTTAGAGAATGATTTTTACGTAACTCCAGTAAAGAATTACACAGGAAGATTCCTTAGATCAAACAATGTAACAAGCCCTATAGCACTAAAGTCAAATGTGTTTCCTACTAAATGTTATTCATGTGGCAAGCAAGTTTCTTAGTGACCATGATTAACACTCATTTATCCGATTCAAAATATTTTATGGTAATATATGGAAGTAGAGATGGAATAAATAAATTCCATCGAATCTATGATTATGATTCTTCAATGCTTAGCAAGATTAACAAGCTAATTGGTGCATTTTTATTTTTTTTTGGTTACAACTGATTAAATTTTGGTTATAAAAAATCAATTGATTAAGAGCCTGTTTGGCAGCTACCTCTAATGTAATAATTTTATTTGAGTTTATAAGGCATTTGTAGCCATGAGATGATGGTTTCCTAATAAACTCATTCATATTTAAACTGATTTGTTAACTACAATTAGAAATGAAGTCATCTTAGGTTTTTCTATAAAATAAAATGACTTATGTTATTAAGCACAGATTGCTGCAAATCTGAAGGAGTTCATTACAAACAATCCCGTTGTGGCTACAAACAACTTGGAAAACTCAAATGAAATGATTTCATTACAGTTGGCTGCCAAACACAGCCTAAAAATGCATATAAAAAAAATTCCAATTGAATAAATATGGAATACGACGCCTTTGAAACTGTAAATTTCAATTAAGCCCTAGGATGGTAGGACCCACTAATATACGCATTCCAATTAATCCATTGTATGTAGTGTAATTTAATTCCTGTAAAAGATTTGCTTTTGCACAATCAGGCCTGTTCAATTGGGTGTTCTAGAGGCAAGGAAGGGAGCAGATCTGAATGCCCCATTCTTGATAACAGGGATTATCTCCAGCAAAAATGTCTTCAGCATCAATCAAGCACCAATTTTACACTGACACTTCAAAGAAGTGAAAAGATGTTTTTTTCTGCCATGGATTTAAGTAGGATGCAATTCACTTTTATTTTTGTCACTTGTCAATGCAAAACTGGGGCGTGATTGATGCTGGACACTTTTGGAGACGATCCCATATACAATTTATGAGGGCGAGGAAGGATTGTGTCCGCTTCCCTTAAAAATGCTAACCTTCACTAGGCATCAAGGGAGCTGACACATTAGTGCCGAAAAGTGATTACACTTTTTTTTTCTGGGGGAAGGGGGGGTGCTTATCACTTTTTAGTGCTGATGCACCCGCCACCTGATACCCAGACGAGGTTAGCATTCTCAAGAGTGGTGGACACAATCCTTTATAGTCTGGGATCGCCCCCAATGGCCTGAAATCCTCTACGTCACCCCCCTTGTGAGCCACCCAAAGGGAGGAATCAAACTCAGTTTTGAGATGTCACATCACCTCCAAAAAGTGAATTGATCCCCCCCTTGTGTGGCCGGTTAAAAAGAAAAACCAAAACCATCTTTGTCCCTTTTTCCCTCCAACTCCTTAGGTAGCAAGAACAGGCTAAATTGGATCGTCCTTACAGTTTCAAATAGCATCCTTGATGTTATGGTTCCTTCCTAATTTACTAAGCAGATTTGCAAGATCATAACAACACAGACAGAAATACGAAATTTCACCCTACTGCCAATACTGCTTGAAAAATGGGATTCTGATCTTATTGTAAACAAACAGAACTTAACCGATTATAAATACGTGAAGACTTTTTACTTCTTAAAATGACTTGTCGTTTCTGTTACCCACCAAAAGAATCTGACAGAATAGCGATCTGAAGATGATCCTTGCACCTGTCCTGACAACCTTGAAAGGATGATTCCCCACTATTCTGGAATCCATCTTTCCCAGTATGAAACCAAGCAAAGCTGGGTTATTGCGACCTGACTTCAAAATGAGTGGCCAAGGTGAACTCGGAATCATACTTCTGAAAGAGAAGGCCAATTTGACAAGTTATGAGCTACCATACTAAATTGTCTCTCACATGTCCAACGACATGGAACCTCTGACAGAGTTTGAAGTTGATGTGTTAAATAGAGAACTTTTAATGCTTATTTAGACAAAACTGTAGAAGGCTTTATAAGGTTTTCCATCACACGGTCGATATCATCGACTACTGGGGTAAGGATCTCCAACACCCAATTTTGTCTGTCCCCAAATAACAGGCTGACACATTTTTCTTTTTTGGAATTTGGTGCCTTTTTTAGGTACCTAACACTTTTTTTCACGGTTTTAAGCTTATACACCCCTTTTTTGGGTACCTAAATTTTTCATTTGAAAAACTGTTTTTACAGTTTTGACCATATACACCCCACCCTTTGTGTGTGGGGACAGAAAAACTGGCTTTAACCGTTTAAGAGATCCTTTTCCTTGACAAAATATCTTAGGATCCAACTGTGTTTGCCTACACCTAATTTTTCTGTCCCCCCATGTCTTACACACCAAGGATAGGCAAAGAGGATTGTGTCTGCTGCGCTTAATTAAAGTTAACCTCTGCTCCTTGTCAGGGCAGACACATTAGCGCCAAAAAGTTATATGCTCCCCCCCAAAAAGTGTAAATCACTTTTCAGCGCTCATGTGTCTGCCCCCTGACAGGGAGTGGAGGTTAGCCGTTTTTAGGGGAACAAACACAATCCTCCCTCAGGGTAAGGTTTATTAATAGGGTTAAAACTGTAAAACAGTTTTTCAGATGAAAAATTAGGTACCAAAAAAATCCGGGTTTACACTCTATAATGTTAAAATCATAAAAAACAAAAAAGTATTCAAGGGGACTTTGCTCCCATTTTAATTTCTTAACATGTTCTTATTTGTATCATTTCTTCTATTTTCAATAAAATTCTAGTTATTCATAAAAATAAAAAAATAAAAAAAGGAGTTTAAATCAGGGGGTTGAATTTTGCACAATTTCTAAAGAATTAAGCTGTAGTTTCATCAAGCTTTTTGTTTTTTGTCTTACGAAGAGAGTCCTTTGTAGATTGTGATTGGCATTCTCATCATGGATATCTTCTTCCCTCCAACATGTGTTCAAGAGATGAAGATCTCATTTTTAATTTCTATTATATGGTTCTTGGTTCTGTTATGCTAATTTGGTGTTTAATGTTGAACTGTACTGTATTATTGGCTTATTTTTTGTTTTTATGTAAAAAGTTGTGAAGTGATGTTTGGATTTAGATTTGTTTTTTCTTGATCAATTGAAGGCAAATTATTTTGGGGGAAAAAGTAGGATGGGAAGTAATTGTTTTGGTATGTAGAATTAAAAGAGTTAATTTGATTATGTTTTTTCTCCTTTCCCAATTTTGATGCCTAAATGTGTATTAAGTGTTGTGAATGGGGAGTAGAGATAGAGAAATATGGTTAGATAAATAAGAGGCTCTTATACCTTTTACCTTTCCATAAACCATTTACATTCAGTTAATTTATTGTTTTTAAATTAAAGCAAGGTAGAGGTAGTAAGGAGTGACATAACAGTTTGTAATTTAACGGCAAATATGGCTAAAGCGAATAACGGAACACAATTCGTGTAGCCAACCCCAAATAGTGGGATAAGGTTGTTTTTTGTTGTCATTGTTGTGGTTGTTATTCAAATGAGAAAGTAGGTACCTTAAAAAAGGCACCAAATTAAAGAAAAAAAAATCTCATATCAAGAATTGCCAACAACTTCTGGTCCATGGAATTGTCAATCCCGTATTGCCTTTAGGTGGAGTGCCAACAGGACAGGCCTTAGAGGGTTCCAGGCGAGTTGAAATTGTTTACTACAGCCTGAAGTGTGGTAAAGTGTGGTGTTGTCTGCAGTGTGACACATACCCAAAAAGGGAATAAAAAATTTTGATAGATCATTTTCACTTTCTAGTGGATGAATTTCATTTTTTTTTGGGATACATGTCATAGTGTAGACGATGCCAAACTATACCACACTGCAAGCTGTAGTAGACGATTTCAACTAGTTCTAGCCGCTATGGCCTGGTATTGTCGGCAACTTCTAGTCCATGGAATGCTTTGCTTGATCCGAAGGCAATCTTGTTGTTGGGCTTGTCCAATAGCATCGGGCAGGATTGCTAAAGTTAACCTAAAGTAAGAATGACATTAGGGGCTGACACATCAGTGACAAAAAAGTGATACACTTTTTGAGGATGCTTTTCATTTTTTTGGCACTGATGTGTTGGCCCCTAATGTCATTCTTACTTTAGGATAACTTTAAATGGGTGATATCCTCTACACCACCCCCCTTGTGAGCCACTCAATGGCCACATAAGGGGGGGAATCAATTCACTTTTTGGAGGTGATGTGGGCCACTTTAAGTTGTCCTACCAAATTCTGGGACCGCAATAGTACACTTGCATTAATTCATTTTTGGGATGATATCGTATGTACCACACCCCCGATGGGACCACTCAGGGGGTGGAATCAATTCACTTTTTGGAGGTTTTTAATTCCCCCTCCTGAGTGGTCACATCAGGAGTGTGGTGCACTTGATATGGCACCTTCATTTTTCAGCCACATGTGGTCATAAATTCTACAGCAAAGAAGATGAAATTTTATCACATTCAATGACTTTATAATCATTCTTTTGACATTATTAGCCCGTTATTCTTCATCCAAGCTTTGGGCTACAAAACCTGCTATTGCGAGGAGGAAGAAGAATATGGCTGAGTGTGCTGTTACAGTCGTTGCACAAAAACTTGCTGATCTACTTATTGAAGAAGCAGTTTTCTTGCACGATGTTCGCGATGAGGTTGTTTGGATCCATAGAGAATTAAAGTGGATGCAGTCCTTCTTAAAAGATGCAGATGCAAAGCAAGAACGAGATGAAAGGATGAAGGAATGGGTGGCAGATATCAGAGAGGTTGCTTACGAAGCGGAGGATGTTATTGACACTTTCATCTTCAAGGTAGCATCCCAGAGAAAACAAGGTTTCATGGGCTTTGTCAAGAGGTATGTGTGCATCTTCAACAAGTGTATACTTCTTCATGAGGTTGGCAAAGAAATTGAAGACATTCGGACTAAGATTTTGGAGATCTCCCGGAGAACATCGACTTATGGCATCACAAATTTTGGTGCTGTTGGAGGAGTAGAGGAAGGGACGAGTTCTTCAAGTGAGAGACTGCAACAATTGAGGCGATCATCACCCTATGCTTCTGATGTTGAGTTTGTCATCGGCCTAACAGGTGACATAAATGCATTGGTAGCAGAGTTGATGAAGGAGGAAGAACGACTCTGTGTGGTTTCCATTGTCGGTATGGGGGGATTAGGTAAGACTACTCTTGCTAGGAAAATTTACAATCATGGTGATGTTATGGTTCATTTTAATTGTCATGCATGGGTTTCTATTTCTAAAGAGTATAGGACGAGAGAAATTTTGCAGGTTATTATAAAAAATATTTCAAGTCCTGCGAAAGAGGAGTTGGAGATGATGACACAGGATGAATTGGAAATGAAGGTACATAAACTCTTGGAAGGGAGACGGTATTTGGTGGTTTTGGATGATATATGGAGTAGAGATGCTTGGGATAACTTAAAGAATGCCTTTCCTGACACAAGGAACAAAAGTAGAATCATGTTTACCACCCGCAATAAAGACGTTGCTTTGTATGCTGATGTACAAACACTTCCACATGAATTAGGATTTTTAAGCAAAGATGAGAGTTGGAACCTGTTTTGTAGAAAAGCGTTTCCTGAAAACAATATTCCGAGTTGTCCTCCAAATCTAGAGGAATTTGGAAGAGCGATGGTGGAAAGATGTGGTGGTTTACCTTTGGCTCTCCTTGTGTTAGGAGGGATGTTATCGAGAAAAAACAAGTCACCTCATGAGTGGGATAGAGTGCTTAACAACATTCATTGGCACTTAACAAAGGGCCCAGATGGAACTATCATCTCCGTAATATTATGTTTAAGTTATAATGATTTGCCTCATTATCTTAAATCATGCTTTATGCATTTCTCCCTCTTCCCAGAAGATCACAAGATCGATGTGACAAGATTGATCCGTTATTGGGTTGCAGAGGGTATCATACCACAAGAAGGAGAAGAAAAAATAGAAGTTGTGGCAGAGAAATGTGTTAATGAGCTGATAGATAGAAGCTTAATTCAAGTTGTAAATAGGACTACAAGAGGGAGGGCTAAATTATGCTGTGTACATGATCTCTTGCGTGAACTCTGTATTTCAAAGGCAAAAGACGAAAATCTTCTACTTGGGAATTTTGATAAGAACTTAGACCATGTGGTCTTAACTAAATCATCACGCCTATGTGCTGTCCACCCTGGGTCTGGCTTTGTGAGCTATGTTGCTGATGTTTCTTCTCTACAACAACAGTTCACTTTGCACCTTCGGACTCTTATATTCTTTGACCATATAATTGTTAGTAAGGAACAAATGGAATTTATATGTAGGCGTTGCAAATTACTTAGGGTGTTGGATCTAAGAAATTTAAGTATCAAATGTTTACCTAATGCAATAGGAAAATTGATTCATTTGAGGTATTTGAGTTTGGATGTTGGCAATCTAGAGGGTCAAATTCCACCATCAATAGGAAACTTGCAAAACCTACAACATCTACAAATTAAAAATCATGGCAAACTCAAGGAGATACCTAATGTAATATGGAAGATGGAACGATTAAGAAATGTCTACATTCAAGAGGATTTGATTAGTTCGCATCTTCGAATTGACACTTTAAGAAACCTCCAATCTTTAAGGTATATAATGGTAGATTGTTGGATAAAAGGAGGAAATAGTGCTTGGGCTAATTTGGTGAATCTTCGAGATTTGCGGATGCATGGAATATCAAGCTCACATATGGAGGTACTCTTTCACTCCTTTAGGACATTGAACCACCTCCACTCCTTGTGCTTGGCAACGGATTATCCATATAATGTCACATTTCCAACTCTGACACCTCTTGCCCTTTTTTGCCCTCGTCTCATTAAACTTACCCTATTTGGACATATAGGAAAACTACCACATGAACTCCCACCAAACCTTACCAAAATAACCCTGTGTGAGTCCCATCTCGAGCAAGACTCTATTGTGTCGTTAGGATTTCTACCAAACCTAAGTATTCTCTCATTAAACTTTGGGTCATACTCGGGAAAGGAGCTAATTTTCATTGCAAAAGGATTTCCTCAACTTCAAGTCTTGGAACTTCAAGGCTTAGATGAGTTAGAAGAGTGGAGAGTGGAAGAAGAAGCCCTTGTGATGCTTAAGCGTTTGTTGTTGCATGAATGTAAGAGATTAATGATGATTCCAGAAGGGTTAAGATTCATGACTAACCTAAAGGAATTAGTCTTTAGTGATATGGGAGCAGAATTCATGGACAAACTTCGTGGAGAAGATTCCTACAAAGTCCAACATATACCATCCATCACAATTGAAAAGAACTACATCCCTATTTGAGGTGAGGTTTTCTTTTCATTTCTTATTATCTCCCTTACTTTTTCAGTTTTTTCTTTCTTTCCTTGTATTTATCAATTCATATTTTGCAATATGTTAATAAAAGGTGTTTGATTTTATTTGATTACACCCCCTCCCAAAAAAATAAAAAAGCGGCTGACTTTGTTGTGTGTCCGATGACCCATTTGATTTTCTGCAATCCTAAACATAAAGCCAATTGTATTTGTATCCTTTTGGATACACCTATCTCTGTATTCCTTTCAATCACAAGTAGGGAAAAGCATCCTAAGAGTTACTGTGGTAAATACGAATGCATTAATCAAAATACCCTTGGAATGATTGTTTCTACCTTGTGTTTGGAAGGAACAAAGAAGGGAACAGAAAATCAAAAGTAATGGATCCAGACACCACGATGCAAATATAGAGGTTTATTTTGAAGGATATGTTATGTTCTCCTAAATGAGACTCGCTAATTGGGCTATATGAATTTGATTTATGAGTTAATTACGAAAAAAAAAAAAAAAAAAATGTCAAATATATTATGGTAAAAGAAGTAAGTCCTGAAGTGTTTTCACCACAATGCCCATTGATTTAAACCTAGTTTTTGTATTTTTAACATCTAATTTCTAAAATACCTAAATTACCCTTTCTACTTTAAACTCATTTTCGTCTGAGTAAACCCCGTTACATTTCTTCTTCTTTCTTATTCTCCTTCCCTACCCGATGCCAACAACTGCAAGCTCCTCCCATTGGCGAACCCCCCAAACCTTTACCCTTTTTCTTCTTTCATGTTCTCCTCCCTACCCGACGCCAACGATTGCAAGCTCCTCCCATTGGTTAACCCCCCAAACCTTTACCCATTTTTCTTCTTCCCTATTCTCCTCCCTACCTGACGTCAATGACTGCAAGCTCTGATACTAGTGATACCAAGCTCCTCTCGTCAATGACCCCCTCAACCTTTTACCCTTTCTTATTCTTCCCTGTTCTCCTCCCCTATCCGACGCCAACGATTGCAAGCTCTTTTCGTCTTCAAATTTCTGACGCCAATGATTGCAAGCTCTTCCCACGGGCGATCTAGTACAGTAAATCCCCCCCCCCCCACATTTTCTTACTCCATTTCTTAACTCCCTCAAGGCATTAACCTTGCAGAACCCTAGAAATTTCCAATTTTTTTCCTGTTATAGGAAAATTCCTAGCAATTTTCAACATCATTTCAATATTCTTTTTTATTTTGTGGTTAGGTTATAATCCCTGCAAATTTGTTAAGCTTGCAAAACCTTTAAAAAATCCATATTTTTTCATGCTATTAAAAAAAATCCCTGCAACTTTTTTTTTTTATCAAAATCATTTAAATATTCTTATTTTTTGTGTGGTCAAGTTATAATCCCTATAAATTTGTTAACCTTGCAAAGCCCTAAAAAATTCCATTTTTTGCCTACTATGGGAAAAATCCCTATAATTTTTTTTTTTAATTTGAAATTCATTTCAATTTTCTTGTTTGTATTCGTATTTAGGGTTTTTTTTGTGATGACTTTAGAATGCCCTTTAAGTCTATTTAATGTTTTGTTAATTCCTTTTAATTTTTTAAAAATTTATTTCAATATTGAATTTGTTGCTCTTACTAATTATGATTAGAAATGTTGTGTTTGTATGGTTGTGGTTGTGGGGTGATGGTGGTTGTATATTTGGGCTGGTTGTATGGGGGTGACTATATGAGGCGGTTGTGGTGTGTTTATGGTGGTTGTTTGGGGTGGTGGCTATATGGTGGTAATGGTAGTGAGTTTATTGTGGCTATTGGGGTGGCTGTTTTGGGGTTGTTCGGGTGGGTTTATGATAGCTCTATGATGATTTTATGGTGGCTGTATGTTGGTTGTTTGGATTAGCTGTTTTGGAATTGTTTGAATGGGTATGGTGGTTCTATAGTGATTGTATGGTGGATGTTTGTTGGCTGTTTTGGGGTTGTTTGGGTGGGTTTGTGGTAGCTCTATGGTGATTGTATGGTGTTTGTATGTTGGTTGTTTGGAGTGACTATTTTGGGGTTGTTTGAATGGATTGTATGTTGGCTGTTTGAGGTGGCTATTTTGGGGTTGTCTGGGTGGGTTTATGGTGACTTTATAGTGATTGTATGGTAGTTGTATGTTGGCTATTTGAGGTGATTGTTTTGGGGTTGTTGGATGGGTTTATGGTGGCTTTATAGTGATTGTATGGTGGTTGTATGTTGACTATTTGGGGTGACTGTTTTGGGGTTATTAGGATGGGTTTAGGGTGATTCTATAGTGGTTGTGTGTTGATTGTTTGGGGTGGCTATTTTGTGGTCATTTGGGTGGATTTATATTAGCTTTATGGTGATTATATGGTGGTTGTATGTTTGTAGTTTGGGGTGGCTGTTGGGGTAGTATTTTGTGGTTGTTTGATTGGGTTTATAGTAGCTCTATGGTGGTTGTTTTTTGGCTGTTTAGGGTGGTTGTTTGGGGTGGCTGTTTGAGTTGATTGTGTAGGGTGGTTGTTTGGGGTGGGTGTTTGAGTTGATTGTGTAGGGTGGTTATTTTATGGTGGTTGTATGGGGAGGTTGTCTATGTTTATTATCACAGAAATGTCTTTGGGAACAGAATCATCTTCTAACACAAATACAAACTTTGGTGAGTTGAAGTATATCAATGTAAAATTTCTCTATGGAAAAAGAACAATAATATGGGTGTCTGAATTATACAATAATCCTGATAAATTGTATTATTTATGTGCATAGAAATTGGTAAGTAATATATAATTATTGTTTTTTATTTATTTGTTTTGTTCATCATAATTGATGATAAGTGCCATTATGGTGAAGCATAACATACTAAGAGACCCACCTTGTTCTTTCTTCGAGTGATGTTATCCTTTTAGTGAAGGTTTTCCTTACAACGGGGGGTCAAGGTTTTTCTAAAATATACAAACAGCTGCAAGAGCTTCGAAGTTTAATAAAAGATAAAGATATAAAGATTGAATTACTGAAAGCAGAAGGAGAAGAATTTAAATTCTTGAAAGAATAAGGTGAAGAGATTAAAGCCTTAAAAGCATAGTGGGAAGGGTTTCATAGTACCATTGGAGCCTTGAAAGGATTAACAATGATGACATTGTGTTTTCTCTTTGCTTATTTTTTTGCTAAATCATTGTAAAAAAATAATACTAATTATCTTTTTTAAACTTTGTATTGACAATGGATGGTACTATGAGGGATAACTTTTTTTTTTTAATTTAATTATATAATTTGTTGTTAAAATTTATTTCATGGGAAATGGTGCTTAGGGTGGTAGGAATAGTAGGTACTACTGGTTTGATAATATCTTCAAGCATGTGTTTGATGATAGGTTGCTAACCTTACAAAAGACAACAATTTTGATACAATGTGTTGATGTGTATGTGTATGTGATGATATGTTCAAACATGTTTTTTTGTTGTAATGCGAAAATTTATACAGGTTTTATGTAATAGATGTATGGAAGTTCAAATATATTTTATGTTATATAGATGTTTAAATAGGTTTTATGTTGTTATGTGGATATGCAAACAAGTTTTATGTTGTTATGTGGATATGCAAATAGGTTTTATGTTGTTATGTGGATGTGTAAACAAGTTTCATGTTATATGGATATGTGCAAATAGGTTTTATGTTGTTGTTAGGTGGATGTTCAAATAAGTTTAATGTAATAGATATATGGATGTTCAAATTGGTTGTGTAGGTAAAATGTTTAAACAAGTTGTATAGTAGATATATGGATGTTCAAACAAGTTCAATTGGATTGTTTGATTAATATCCAAGTGTCAATCAAACCAATCATACCATCTGATTAACATCTGGCCATTAATCATGCCAATTAAACCATATGATTAAGACAATCAGACCGTTTAATTAACATTTGATCATTGATTAGGCCAATTGAGCCATTTGTTTAATATACAGGCGTTAATCAAGATAATCGAACCATTTGATTAATATCCAAGCATCAATCAAGCCAATTGGATCATTTGATTAATATCCAGGTGTCAATCATACTAGTTAGACCGTTTATTTAATATGTAGGCGTCATTCAAGTCAATTAGACTATCTGATTAATATATATGTGTCATTCAAGACAATGGAACCATTTGATTAATATTCGGGCATCAATCAAACCAATTGAAACATTTAATTAATATTTAGGTGTTAATCAAGTCAATCGGACCATTTGATTAATATCTAGGCATTAATCAAGCCAATTGACTCATCAGGGTGCTCATTTTATGATCGTAAGATCGGGATTTATTAATGATTGGACAGTGGTATAGTTTTTTGTCAACAATTAAAAGGACACAAGTGTAATTTTGTCTTTACATGGGCTAAGGGTACTTTGGTCATCAAAATATAGTCTCATGTGCCATAAGGGTAGTTTTGGGTTAATACATTAATCTTTGATCTCATTATTCTTTTAACTAGTGGAAGGGTTGTATTAGACATCTACATTATCGATTAAGGGTTTTTTTTTTTTTTTTTTTGTGTAATTAACCACCCTTGATTTATATACATAAGATAAACTAGTGGAAATTAATGACTTGGGTACACTACTATAATGCTTCCCCAAGATTATTTACTTATTTTAAGAGTGCAAATAAACAAAATTTTATGATTTTATACTCTTTTAAAATGTAGAATAACATAAATAGTGAGATAATTGGGATGGATTTGGGCATACCTTGACATTACACACTTTTGTAATAGTTATAATTTTGATAATTAAAGAGAAAATTTTCTATATTTTATGTTTTTAATGTTTGAGCAATATATATAAAATTGAATTATATATATATATATATATATATATA
>JAOXJP010077335.1:0-15094 GCA_025762735.1 Platanus orientalis
CACGGTGTTTCTCTCCTTTTCGGATCAAGCGCGAAGCCACGAAAAGAAGTGATTCTCCTACAATCAAGCATCATCAACACCTGTATTCAAGAAACACGCCGTTAGACCCTTGGATTCCGTCGACAAAGAATCATAATCAACACCTGAATTCAAGAAACACGCCGTTAGACCCTTGGATTCCGTTGACAAAGAATCAGAGGTTTTACTCTTTTGTAAAAAAGTGTAAAAATCAAAGAGATTGTACCCATTCTTTATTATAAATATTTATTTATTGAATTGTTACATTTATTTCGCGTTGCGGATTTACGCACAAAATTTGTGTCTACAATGATCAACCATCCTTGCAAATGAAAGAATGTGTTCTCTCCCATTTCGGGAGGAGCTAAAAGCCTACCTAAGTCTATGCAAAGGAGCCTTCTCCAGGGGACGACATACAGGACACTATAAGATCAAAAGTTGTTGACCATTTTGGTGGGTATGGGAGCCCGACAAATTGTCTAGAAAAAGGGGATCTCAATCAATTATGTACCACTCAGATGAGCTACATTAAGGAGTTCAGCTACCTATAGAGAACAAAATGGGTCTCAAGGTACCCATTCCATCTTAAAACACAAACTGTGGCAGTTTGAATGAAGAATAGGGACTTATCAAGGGGGAATGATGGTGGAAATGCTCTAGTGAGGACACTAGAAAAGTATAGGCGAAAAGTATAGGCCATCGATTTTCAATGAAGGAGGTGGTTCGCAACAGCGATTGGAAAGACCTATTATGTAGCATCATGACACAAGGGGGCTTCCTAAGCCCTCATACCAATAGATAATCAAGTGAAGACCATCTTTGATGTTTCAGTGTGGGTTTTAAACCAGATAAGAGCAATGAGTCAATTTCTTGGTCTTTCATTTGTAGTGCATAAGCTGGCCATTGAACTATTTATGGCTCTTGAAGAGAAAGTTTCCATTTCAGGTTTTATCATGAATAGTAGGAGGATTCAAATAGAGGTGAGAAACCTACAATCATATGTTCGCTATAGAAATGGAGGGAGAAAAGGAAGGAAGGGAGTGAGGTCTCTCTATGCAATTGAGTTCTAGAGTTGCTTCCTTAGGTCTTTGTTATTATTGATAAATTTTTGTCTTATGCTGGAATGTGAGAGGAATGGGAAGAATGGAAAAACGTTCAGTTATCAAAGAGATTGTTAAAAAAAGCAAGGTTGAGGTTGTTCTCTTGCAAGAAACCAAACTCAAGGGGATGGATAAAGGAATGTTGAGGCAGGTTTGTCCTTTAGCTATGGTTAATGGCATGTTCCTTTCTTCTACTAGAGCTTTAGGGGGTATAAGGGTGTTATGGGATGTAAGCGTGATTAAGATTATGGATGTTAAAACTCAATTTTTCTCTATCTTAATTTAAGGTTGTATTAAAGGTTTTAAGATCTTTTGGGTAATTTTGGGAGTCTACAGCCCCTATGACAATAGTTTCTCTCAAACTTTTCTTCAGGAGCTTCACAGTATCAGGGACGATTAGTCGGGGCCTTGGTGCTTGGGTGAGGATTGTAATGAAGTGTTAAATCCAAATGAGAGAAGTGGGCCTACCAGAAATCAAAGAAATATGCTCTAATTCACTTAATTTGTGGATAGCTTGGTTCTTTGGAAAGTTCCAATAGCGGGAACTAGGTTTACTTGGACAAACATATGGGAGACCCCTTCTCTTAATAAGCTGGACGGATTCTTTCTCTCCGGAATGAGACAATTTGTTCCCCTATTTTAAAGGGGAATCCCTCTCAAGGCCGACATCCGACTATATTCCAATTCTTCTAAATGGTAAATTGAATAGGTCGGCCTTGAGACCCTTTAAATTTGAAAACATGTAGCTGAAATTCACGGGGGTTTGTGTATCTCATAAAAGATTGGTGGGCTAGTTTTTAGGCTTTGGCAAGCTGGGCCAATGACTGAGAATAAAGCTTAAGATACTAAAAGTCAAACTTAAAACTTGGAACAAGACTGTCTTTAGTTGCGTTGAAGAAAGAAAGAGAAGGGTGTTTGAATAGTTGAAGAGCTAGGATTCCATTGAAGCTCAAAAGGGCCTCACTACTAAGGAAAGATGTTTAAGAGATTTGGCAAAACAGAAATTTTCAAATGTGGTAGGATTAGAAAATATTAAATGGAACCAAAAAAGATAAAGCCCAATAGTTCATGATCCAAGCTAAAAATTGATGATGAAGTAGAAGGATTGACATACATTAACAGCTTCTACCTCCAAATCTAAGATGTTTTATAGTAAAAAGATTTATTCTTCTTTCAAGGGTAATACTCCCATGAACAATGAAAAAATAAAGAATTATTGGAAAAGCAACTCTCATGCATCTACATCTAAGTATCCATAAATCACATGCTACTATTGTAGCTTGGTGGGTCATATAAAACTAAATTGTAGAAAAATGATGAATGATCTCAAAGTTAAATCATATCAAGAAAATAGGAGAAAGTTGAAAAATCCAAGAAAGAGAACTTACTTTCAAAAGGTTGAAAAAAAATTTAGAAAAGAAAAAGAAATTGACCCAAGCTAATAATGTATAAACAAAGAAAATATGGGTTAAGAAATGAGAGTTCAAATGTCTTGTAATCCACACTGTTCTTAAGGCGGCAAATACCTCATAATGGTATCTTGATAGTGGGTGTTCAAGACATAAGATGGGAGATAAATCCTTATTCTCACACTATGTTCCTGAAAATGAATGAAGTATAGTTTTTGGTATGGGAACACCGCCAAGATAAAGTGTAGAGGTATAATTGAAATACCCGAAATTCTAACACTAAAAGATATGCTCTTTATAGATGGCTTAAAACATAACCTACTAACTATAAATCAAATATGTGATTTGGGTTTTGATGTTGGTTTCTCAAAGGATGGTTGTCACATAAATGACAATGATGGAATTGTTGCCAAAGGTATTCGTACCAATAAAAATTATTACATCTTTAGAGATGGTAGACCAAACACATGCCTCATCACACAAAAAGATGAGACAAACCTATAGCATCAAAAGCTGTCATGTGAACTTTAGAAACTTGTCTAAACTAAGTAGGAGAGACTTGGTTCTTGATGTACCCAAATTTGGTAGACAAAAAAACCTAATTTGTGGTGATTGTCAACTTGGAAAGCAAACTAAAGCATCTCATAAAAAGTTGACTGAAATAGGAACCACAAGACCACTAAAGCTAATCCATATGGATTTAGCCGAACTGACAAGAACCAAATGCCTTATGGCAAGAGGTATTTTATGGTCATAGTAGATGATTTTTCTAAATATAAATGGGTATCATTTTTACGAGAGAAATCTGAAGCATTTGATGAGTTCAAAAATTTTTGCATAAGGTTGCAAATGAAAAAAGAACTCATCATAAAGAGAATTCGAAGTGGTCATAGAAGAGAGTTTGAAAATAGTAGATTTTCAAACTTTTGTAATAAAGGTGGAATCAAACATGAATTCTCCGCACCCAAGACACCCCAACAAAATGGTGTAGCTGAAAGGAAGAATATGACTTTACAAGACATGACAACCGTCATGCTCTCTAGTAATGACCTAGCTAAAAGGTTTTGGATCAAGGCCGTAAACACCGCTTGTTATATAAGCAATAGGGTGTACTTAAGACTGGTTACTTCAAAAACATCATATGAGATATGGAATGGCAAGAAACCAAACTTGAAGTACTTTAGAATTTTTTGAAGTACTTGCTACTAAAAGTCCAATTTTGATCCTAGAGGGGGTGAAAATGACTTAATAAAATTTAATTACCCCTTGATTAATTTTCAATTAATTTATGTTCAATTTATAACGGAAAAATTAATACACTTGTCTTGTTGAATTAATTTCAGTTAAGGTCTAAGTGTTATGTAATGGCAACTAACAGTAATATTCTTTTAGCAATGTAGATATGGTTCTATTGAAAGAACACTTGATGAACTAATGATCATGTCAATATAGAGAGAGAGAGAGAGAGAGAATTTGCAACACACAACGCAAAGGTTTATAGTGGTTCAGCACTTGGCTTACATCCACTGTCAAAGCTCACACTAAGCTATTAGATTTTATTTAGATTGAATACAGTTACAATCAAGGTAAAATTTTAAACCCTATCCACACTCGGTGTCTCCGGCGAGTACTAAATCTATTCTCGATGTCTTCATCAAGAATGATCTACACTTCCAGTGTCTCCGATGAAGGTGCTAAGTCTACACTATTGCTTTCTCCGGCGATAGTGCTAAGGTCTACTCCTGGTAATGGAGGATTATGAGCGCATGTAGAATCATGTGATTACCTTCTTTATGGACATGTATAATGATCGTGAAATATCAAGACCCAACTTGGATGGGATGTCTTTTAAGTCCCTTTCAGAAGCTCATAAAGATTGGTTGGGAAGGCCATTTGAGGAAAGTGAAGTTAAGAATGCTATATGGAGTATTGAGGATGATAAAGCTCTGAGCCTTAGCGACTTCTCCATAGCTTTCTTCAAATCTTGTTAGGGTGTGATCAAGGAGGATGTGATGATGACTATAGAGGATTTTCACAATGACACATTTCTTGACAAAGGAAGCAATGTCACATTTATATCTCTCATCCTGAAGAAAGCGCGGGTTGATTCTATCAAGGATTTTTAGCCTATTAGCTTACTGGGAAGCATGGATAAAATCTTATCGAAAGTTCTTGCAACTTGGCTTAAAGAAGACATGGAGAATGTGATATCTCCTCATCAAAGGGCGTCAAAGCATTGATGGTATCTTGATAGCTAATGAATGCATTGATGCAATGGTGAAGAAACAAGAATCTAATATTCTTTGTAGATTGGACTTACAAAAGGCATAAGATATGGTAAATTGGGATTTCCTGGAGTATATATTAAGAAGATTGGGCTTTGGCATCTGATGGAGACAATAGATGAGGAAATGTTATAAAACCTTGTCTTTTTCTATTCTTTTGAATGGTGTTTCTATGGAGTAATTCCATGGTTCTAGAGGCCTTTGTCAAAGGGACTCTTTGTCTCCGTTCTTATTTCTTGTGGTTGCAGAGGCATTCGGGGAGCTTCTTTCCAAGGCTTTCCAAAGAGGTTTGATGGAAGGTTTCGAGATTAGAAACAATGGAGTGGTAGTGTCTTACATTCAATTTGTTAATGATTTTATTGTGATGTGCAAGAATTCAATTAGACAATTGAAATATCTCTGATATATGAATTGTTGCTTTGAGGAGGTCTCGGGATTGAAGTTTAATCTTACAAAGAGTTGCATATATATTATGTGGGGTAAGTAAGGGACTTGTGAAGATATGCGGAAGTGCTAGGATATAAAACGGTATCCTTTCCCTCAACCTATTTGGGTCTCTTGCTTGGAGTTCTATGCAAAAACAAGGCTCCTTGAAATAATGTGATTGTTAGAGTTCAGTATAGACTCGGGAGCTAGAAAGGAATGTATTTATCAAAAGGAGGAAGGATGACATTGCTAAAGTCAATGTTGGCTAGTCTTCCCATGTACTTCCTCTCTCATTTTGTCATTCCTTCCTCGGTTGCAAACATTACTATGAAATTACAAAGGGACATTCTTTGGGGAAAAAATGAAAACATGAGGCAGGCTTTCATTTGGTTGCTTAAGATAACATTTGCAAGACAAAATGGTGTGGGGGTCTCGGGATTAAAAGAATTTAGGATATCAACAAGTCTCCTTTCCAAATGGCTTTAGCGCTTTGTGTATGAAATGGAGAGTTTGTAGAGACAAGACATCGCTAGTAAATACAGTCTAGCTAACTCTTGGGAAACTAATTCTCACCATTCTTCTCATGGGATTAGTTGTTGGAAATAGATAATGCAACTTGCTAAAAATTTTAAGTTATTCGGGTGAAGTAGGGTCAAGGAGAGACAGTTTTGGTATGGTAAATGGTACTTAAACCAGCCCATCCGAGATGAAGTCCCCTATATATACTTCATTGAGTCCAACAAAGAAGTTATGGTGTCTGATTGTTTGACCTATAATGATAATAGTGGTTGAAACATTCCCACTATGAAGAACCTTCACGATTGGAAAGTGGAGGGAATGATTTACCATCTGGAGTTGGTGGATAATGTGTTCCTTAGGGGAGATATGATTGATTCTAGGAGGTAGACCTTGTCTAAACATGGTGTTTTTTTCGCTAAGTTCATTCTCTCTTCTTTTTGGGGAAAGCGAAGATCCTTCTTTCCTTTGAAAACAAATATAGCACCTTAAAATCCCCTGCAAAGTTTCCTTTTTGTTTGGTTGGCTTGCAATGAGAGGTTTCCTACAATTGACCTCCTTCAAGAGAGGCAAGGTACTTCCAAACATGTGTCCACTTTGCTCCCAAAATAAAGAATTTGCCAATCACTTGCTTGTGCATTGTCCTTTCACATGAGAAGTTTAGGAATAAGTCTTTAGGGAGGTGGGAGTGGCCTTAATCCTTCCTAGCTACCTCAGGGACCTCTTCCAAAGCTAGAATCTGGAGAGGACCACTAAAAGAGGTAGGATTTTATGGAGTTTTAGCTAAGGCTGCAAACGGACCTGATTTGGAATGGATATAAGCATACCCATATTCTATCCTATATCTAATGGATATTATAAAACTATAATTTATCCTAACCGCTTAAATAATTCAGATTTTGGACCGGATTTTGGATATCCAGAAAAAAGAGGCAATCCCATAGATGTCGTCACCATCGTCAGTGTGGTCTTCCCTAACCCATCTCTATCCTCAACAAAATCTCCGATGTTGTATGGCTTGGCAATGATGTCAGATGAAACAAAACACCATCTCTTATCCTATGTGGTGGGTGTGAACTTCCGCCATTGCTGCATAATTGTGGCAGTACCTGTGGGCGTTGCCATGAAACGAGAGAGAACAATTTTGAAGTAAAGACTATATTTTTTTTAGGGTTTTAGTTATTAAGCTATTTAAGATTATTAGATTAGTTTTAAATCCAACAATTTATTCTCTATATTTTATATATTTTTATATTTAAACGAAATAGATATTTAATGGAACAGATCGATATATATACATATCCTATCCTACATAAATAGATATTTTTATAAACAGACAAGATAAGCTTATTTTGGATCGGATGCAGACTGGAACGCAAACATTTTTCAAATAACTTGCAGCCCTACTTTTATCTGTCCGGCTGTGTGTTGGTCAATTTGATTGGAAAGAAATAACCAGCTTTTTGAAAGCCATGCTCAACCGGCCTTGAATGTTTATAAAAAGATGAAATATTGGTTTTGTTTTGGGGGATATATTGTAAAAAAATGTGAGGATTATTCTTTAGTAGATATAAAGAGAGGGTGGAGAAATATTGTTAAAGATCATCATACATACAATGTAAGACCATGTGGCTGTTGGCTTTTTTGGGGATATCTTATCCCTCCTTATTAATGAAATCTCTTCTCTTACCAAAAAAAAAAAAGGAAGAACAAAAGAAAAGAGAAGAGAAAGATAGGGAGATAAACCCAACTGAAGGATTCAAACTCAAAATTTTTATTCCCAAATTTCAATATCCCATAGTACATGTTGTGGGCTTCTTTAATAGCCTTCAAAACTCCTAAAACTTAGCAACATTCTAAAATTAGAAACTCCTAGATCCTAGACCCTTTCTAACTTAAACTTTCTTAAAAACTAAGACTTCTAAAACCCACATAACAAAAGGTTGTCGACCAACATGTATAGGCCACATTGTGTTGACTTGAAGACCACACTAAGACAAAATATAGAACTTGCTGAAATAAAAGGGGAAATGAATGAAATTTAAGGGATGAGAGAGGGACCTAGGGGAGAAAAACCCTAAAAGAAAATAAATAAAGAGGGGTTTTAAGGGGGACAATTTGAAGGGAATAAGAACCCTAAAATTCTAGTATAGAGAAGATGGAATCAAGAACATAATTAAATAAACATAAATTTAAGAGGAAAATTAAAGGGGTTTGATCCTTGGAATAAAAAAGAGAATAGAATGATGCACAAAACCTGATAAAGAAAAAGTGATTTTACCTAAGTTTGGTAGGGCCGATTTAGCATAAAAAGGCTTTATGAAATCCCAACAGTGAACTTGTTAATATGAAGATTTTATGGGATCCAGCACTTTGACTTCTTCAACTTAAATCAGCTCAATCATGTGTACTATTAAAGTCGTTTATAGTATTAATTTAAGAGAAAGGAGAATAGAAAGAAAAAGAGAGAGAGAGAGAAGAAAGATGAGAAGAAGGTGATGAAGTTTGAAGAAGATGGAAGGAGGAGTTGAGTAAGAAAAGAGATAGGAAGACAAATGCTACATTTGGTAACACTCCCAAAGAGTGATTCTCGCATTCTTAGCTCCCAAGATTCGAAAAGAAACGAAAAAAGTCATTTGGTAAGTTTAGACTCTCTCCCCCGATGTTTGGGAACGGAATTTTGGGAGCTAGAAAAAGTAGCTTCACTAATACTAGCTCCCAATTCTTCTTTTTTCTTTTTCTTTTTTCTTTTTTTTTTTCTAATTCTACATCTTTATCATTTTTATTAAAATTTCAATTTCTTTTTTCTATCAAACCAAACATTGTCATTTTGGAATTCACTCCAAAGAATGTATTCTTGGTAGAATCACCAAACAGGAATTTGGAGTTGAAATCTTGAGAGTGTTACCAAACCCAACCAAAGGCTTCAAATTCAAAAAAAATTATTCCCAAATTTCAATATCCCATAATACATATTGCACTAAAAATTAGGTGAGAACGAATTTTGTGAGAACTGTGAAAACGGCATCAGGGTGTGGACACATCAATGCCGAAAAATGATAAGTGCCCCCCAAAAAGTGCAAATCACTTTTTGGTACTGATGTGTCAGCCCCTCTAGTGCCGTTTTCACGGTTCTCACGAGATTCGTTTGCACATAATCCAAGCCCTACATATTGTGGGCTTCTTAAATAGCCCTCAAAACTCCTAAAGCTAAGCTACATTCTAAAATTTGAAACTCCTAAATCCTATATCTTTTCTAACTTAGACTTTCATAAAAACCAAGACTTCTAAAACCCACATAACATAAGACTGTCAATCAACATGTATGCGCTCCACTATGCTGACTTGAAGACCACAATAAGACCAAATATTCAAACTGTCAACTAGGCCTAAACTTACCTTTTCTACCATTGGCTATCAAGCCTTATTATCCCAATGGCCAAAAGGCCTTATTACAATCATGTCCTAGACACTAAAACCAAAGACAAATCCTAAAACACTAAGGTCAACTAGCACTCTTCCATGTCCATGCATTCCGTTTGGGCTTGGGCATCCAAATGGAATACTTAGGCTGTCTTTGGCATGCAATCTTGGATTGCGATGTACTGTTAGATTGTGATTTGATGTTAGAGTCCATCTATTTGTTTGAATTGGAAATGCATTAAATGAATTAAATCACATGTTATAAGGAAGGATAATTTGGTCTTTTGGCAAAGAAAACATAAAACCTCTCTTCTTTACTCGCTCTTGTTTGTTCTTTCCTTCGTCAAGCAAATAGGGTTTCGAATGCTCCACCCTCAAAACTAGCTTCTAAAGTTCAGACTTCCTAATAATTAAAGCTTCAAAGCGAAGAATTTTCCAGCAGAGGAGGCTGTCCGATATGCAATTTCATCCAACTTATTATCCGAAGGAATAGAGACATTTATTGATGCTTCCGACCCAACTTCCCCTCCGGTGATCGTTCCATGATGGAGAAGAAAGATTGGCCTACGTGACATACACTCGTCGTACAAATTAATTATGATTTTGTGGTTGGGGCACTGTCCGATAATCTCTTCATTGGCTATCCTGACGCAATTCTCACAGAAGTCTTACAGAGAATTCCGATCGACTGTGACGTTATAAACGCCATTGTTGTCGAGTGTGGCTTCAGAGGACATAGAAGAGAGAAGGGATTTGAGGTTATCTTGATATGTGCTATTATCCGACATCTCAGCCTCGAATGCGCTAGACCCATCTCCGTATTAGTAGTCTCTCAAATCCTTCTTGCAAAAATCTGATAAAAATACCCAGTTCTTGCTCGTGTGTGGATGGCATCCGTCGGTCTATCTCAATTACTTACTGTTCAAGCAACCGACACCCTTGATTCTATATTGGTTGGCTATGTTGGCCTATTGGTGGGCTTATTAGCGTAGAGAAGCTTAAGAGCTTTACTGGGATTTGATGGGAAACATTGTTTGGTAAGTGATCAGAGCCTCGTAATTCTGTTGTCGGGCACCTGCTTCAACAACAACAGTAATGGGGTTACGTCAGTCTACATGTCATACGTGGCCACAGAGTGGGGGAGCCATGTATGGTACGACTGTAAGGGATTTGGAAAATTGTTAATATTCTCGCAAATACTATTGTTGATCCTGAGCTGCTTACTTCTAACTCTTCTTTGATTCATTTCTCACCTAGATTACTGTTGCAGAAAGCGTGGCCACACTTTAAGAGGTCAGTGGTGAAGATCTCTGTCATAGAATCTTGATCCCCTGCAAATTCTACAAGAAGGTAGCATGGTTTTACTAGGGGTTTTGAGCATGAATGCTTAGTTATCTCCACACAGTTGAGCTTTCTTTGAGTCCCTATTTAGAGTCTTGCTGGACGGAAGACAAAGAACAGGAATGCAATAATGGCTCTGGCGATGCTATTGAAACAGCTCAATTGTATCTCAATTTTCAAGGTGCCATAGTATCGTTGTCACCTCTTTGTGGCAGTTTTTGCGATGAAACTATAACCAAGCATAGAGGCTTAGGAGGCAATAGAGAAGCCAGAGTGGTGAAGAAGATTGTTTTGTTGAGATCGTATGCCAAAGGCAAAGTTTTTATTTCAATCTAGAGATCGTGTTCTCAAACTACTGTAGCCAAACAACTGCCAAAATCTGATCTTATGATCAGCCTGATAGCAATCTGCTGGGATCACAATCGGAACATCCAAGATTGCATGCCAAAGAGAGTCTTAGTATCCAGCCAATTAACTGTTGCTGCATCACATTAATTTAACCTTTGGGCATTGTAGGCAGGTTCCTAACACAGATGGTAAAAGGCGGGTTCCTAACACAGATGGTAAAAAAACAGGGCAAAGTAATCAAGCTTGAAAACTGTACTGTAGCTGATATTAAAGAAGTTGAGGGAGGTAATGGAAGGGAATTTAATTATTACACAAGAACTGTGGATCCTAGTTTGTTTAGTTGGTAATGTTTGAGTGTTGATAACACAAACCTGGGTTCCAAACCTGCCTTTACCCTACTGACCTACTAACTGTTAACCTGCTTGCCCACACATACACAAATGGAGAAAATAGGCATTATTTCCTACTGCCAACTTACAAAAAGATCAGACCAGTACTGGTAAAATCTAATGACGAAGGGAGCTGAGCAATATAAGACATGGATTTAGGTTTGTTAACTTAAAGTGGGACTAGAAAATCAATTTCCAGGGAAAATAAATAGAAAAAAAAGATGCATCATGTACTGACCAAAACAACCTTGTCCAGAAATGCACATCATTCTTCCTGCAGCAAATTTGGTACTCCCTGACAGAAAGGAAATCATGGTTGAATATCAAAGAAAGAGCACTCCCAAAAGTCAAGTCCTTCAGCCCAATTACACTTGAAAACGATGGGGCCATCCAGAGTTATGTTTTGATTGTCATAACCTTTAAAATTGGAATGTTTGTAATTGATGTTTAAGCTGCATGTTACTAAGCCTTATTCTGGAGCCAACTTGGGAGAACTTTATTTAAAGTACAATAGGTGGATTACATTCAGATGGTCCAATAGGTTGATATATATATATAAGTGCACCAAACCTCATTCTTTGGAGAGTGACACCAAACAATGTCGTGCTAATAAAAAACCTGCTATAATAATCACTCACTTGTGGACTGCCTTGCCTGCACATGAGTGCAATCAGACAACAGTTTGACAATCAGACAAACTTCTTTTCTGCTCCATGAATTTTCACATCTAGTGTAGTTGGGTGTCTTATGGGGCTATCAAACTGGTTGATAAATTGGTCAAGAAAAAAGTTGGGTTTTTCAAATGAGAAACGATTCAGGTCATCACATAAATGGCAAGAAGGTATGAGTTTCCAAATGTGTTTATTGGAGGCTTGCTTGGGATGACTTATGCAGGACAGTCTAGGGATGGGCTGTTAACCTGTGGGTAATGAGCCCACAAGGATACTAAGACTGACGTATGCAAGACCAAAGAATTATAACGAACCACAACAAGATGAGTATCAAAGCACAAACTGTAAACCTTACAATTAGGAACAAATGGCAGTAGATAACCAGCTAAATAAAGATAATATCAGGGTACAACAGGCTTGGAACAGTATTCAAAGAATATAAGCTGCAGTTTAGTGTAGAAGTAACCAAGACAGTAACTATACAGGTCTATAGTTTCATCCCAGAATGGGTATGAACTCAGGAAGTTGTTGATTATGTAAAAGAGGGTATAGTCAGTCTAACTCAAAATAATAATAATAATAAAATTAAAAACAAATTCTACTATGATTATGACATAAAGGCCTGATTTAAAACTACAGAGTGTCAAGTTTCAGAACAGGAGAAAACAGGGCCAAGACTAGGGTAATAAAGCTGTGACAGATGGGCTAAATAAAGGAGAGACAGGGGCTGGATTACAAAGTATAATAAGGTTTTAAGAGGTTAAGGTTTTAAGAGGACTGCAAGTTAGTGGTCGAAACAGGGTTAATAGGAATGAAAAAGAAGTACAGGCTTTCCTTTAGGTATTTGCTCAAGCAGGTGGTGTATGATCTGTTAAATAAGTGTTAACAGTAGGTACTGAATTCAGCAATAGGGGAATAGTTGTCAGGTGTATAGTCTCTGCAGCAGGATTGAATGGTTTAGAAGTGGGTCAATGACTTCTGTCCTAAACACCTAAAACATAACACCATTCTCCAAAATACCCAAAATCTGTCGACCACTTAAATTTTAAACATAAAATAGCTCTACTAATGACTCCCCCAAGCCACGTGTGGATCCCATTTGGTCTTAAATGTCCGCATCAATGACTGAGGTGAGCAGAAGGGAAGGAAAGGGGTGAGAACTTCCATGGCAGCTATTGTGGGTGTCACATTTATTATATCTTAATTTTGTGTGTGGGTGGGGGTGACAGGATTTCATAAAATCTAAAGGTTATTATTATTTTTTTTTTGAAATCTAGACCTCTCTCTCTCTCTATCTCTCTCATGAATGGTTCAATTCTTTGAATACATGATATGGGTGAAAAATAAGAAAAGAGAAGGGACTCATGCTCCACTTTAAGAAGATCTAAAAACATATAGAAAAATATAAACATAAAAAAGAATTCAATGATGAAAATTGTTGATTATATCATACAGAAATAAACTTGATGCAATCATTTGAAAGGTCCAATCACTACAAGAAAAGAAGAACAAGTAAACACAACAGGAATGAAATCGAATCAAGAAAGTAAAATAAGCAGTAAGAGTTCTCTGCAACTGACCAAGAAGTCATAAGTGCCATCGCTTTTTCTATATTGGATTCCATATAAGGCTTCATCTTCAACCTGGTTCAGCAAGTATTGATACCATCCTTGCAATCCTTTGTCAAGTTATAAAAAGTTTCCACCCGTGTCTTTGCCCTGTACAGGACCTCAGTATCCACCGCAACTCTCATATATCCATCAAACTCAACTGGGAGCCCATCATTCAAGATCTTGGTCTCATTGTACCACTCACTGGTGTTTCCCCACAACTCCTTATAATCATCAAGTAAATGAACCTTGTAATGAGACCTCAACTTATCAAAATAGTTATAGAACGGTTCATTGGTGGCAATATAAAGATTCCTCCAGGGTTGAATTATCCCTTGAAGCTTCGAAACGAGGGCATCCGGGGATGTATCACTATCCAAATGGGGCCAGAGCTCCTTGTTCTGTGCTTTTTCTCCTCGAACCACATGAACTGCATCAAAATCCCAGTCCATCCGCCCACTAATCTCAGAAACTATATTCATCAGCCTCTTTGACTTCCACAGAGAGTGCCAGGGTCTTTGCACATACTTTGCAGCCTGCCCTTCACAGACTCTGTACCAATAATTCTCTGGCTCAGGTGCATCGAATTGCCTCCATATAATTGTGCTCTTATCTTTTTTAAGTTGCATTGGCGTAATCTTGTGGCTTGCAACCTTTCTGACTGGAACCTTTCTCTTGCGGGTCTTATCCCATTTCTTCCAATCCCTGAGAAATTCTCCCTCTTCAACAATTGATGCCTCCTCCTTGAGATGCTCAAAATCAAAATAATACCGAAAATCCTTTCCTTCCTCATCCTTGTTACTTGGATTATAAGTTGCAGCCAAGCAAACACTTAGATCCATCACAAATGTTCTATTCAGATACTGTGCCTCCCCGAGACCACACAAGAAACTCCATAGATAATGGTTCATTCCTTTGCAATAATCTCCACCCCGTGAATAGTACAAATACTTCCCCTTTCTGAAATTCATTTCAGATCCTACCGTTGGAATGGTATCATTGATCTCCTCATCACGAACAGGTTGAGAAATCCTTGAAGCTCCGCTACCCCTAGTAGAATTAATCTTACCTCTTGGCCGTCTAGCATTCGTTCCCGAATGCCAACCGTTAGCACCAGTGACCACATAGCTGCAATTCTCTCCGAAGCCAAACCTAAACCTCCTAAAGTCCCTATACTTTCGCCAAGACTTCTCCTTTTTGTTCCGAAACCTCCATGACACATCACATTCGTTCGGTTTAGATCCATTTACAGGCGTCTGATACTCCAAGAACACGATCGATTTAAAGATCTTCAGATTAAACCTCTCTATCGCAATCAGGACGTGTGGATCGGAACAATTAACACGCTCCAAGACATCGTCACAGTCAGAAGAAGAGCTCAAATTAGCAATTTTCTCTTCGGATTTCTCAATTGCAGCTTCGGTGATGGAAACGACATTGGTGGGTGACATAGCAGGGGAAACCGCAACCAAATCCTCGCCGGTGCTAATGACGGAAGAATCGGTTTTGAAGGTGGCATTCTCGACTTCGGTGAATGCCTTAGTTAGAGCTTTGGAGG
>JAOXJP010077346.1:0-15094 GCA_025762735.1 Platanus orientalis
TCCATTTTGATTAATAAATACACAAGTACTTATTAATTGTATATTTACCATAATACCTTCCTTTGACCCATTTGTATTGGCTCAAAAACCCTTTGTTAGGCCACATGTCACACACTGATTGCTAATGAAGTGGTACCTATCCCCTTAATGGGTGCCAACAATGTGCCCGTAACCAGTAGGTGGCACGTCACATTAAAAAAGTGATTTACACTTTTTGGGGGTTATTTTTCACTTTTTTGATGTGACGTGGCACCCTCTAGTTGTGGGTGCACCATTGGCACCTGTTAAGGGGGTGCACATAATCCTTTGGCTTGCCCTCCTACGTGAAAATCCTGGCTCTGCCCCTGCCTAGCATCCCCTGAACCCTGATCACCAAAACCAGACTTAGACTCTAGGTGGTTAGACATCCCTTGTATGGCCTCCTATGGACACTCTGACTGCAAAAATCAATATCAACCTCAAGCCATGAGCAGAACCCTACCCAAGACCAAGTACATCTTTTTCAACAATGCTCTGATATTTCAGGAAACACCAGCAGGACTGCAGGGGTCCAAACCCCAAATTATCAAACACATCCTCTTCAAAATTCTCTAGCCTTCATAAGCCTTCTCATAGTGAAGCATCTCAGGTGGAGAAATTATAGTTTTACCCTTATACTCTTAAATAGCTCATTTGGACCATCGGTAAGCCCCTAGAGCTTCTCTTGTCACTCAAAAGACACTAGGTCAAATCCCGTACCTTCTAATCTTAATCATCTTTAAAAAGCTATTTCTTAAGGTAGGTCATTAACAAAGATGACAACAACCAATATTTTGCTTCTCTCAAAATATCAAGACATTTTGGTTTGTATTTGACTCTCAGTGAACTCTTGAGAGTTACTCGAACATCCTAATTTAGAATAGTTAGTGACCATTTTTTAAGTTTTACCATATCTCTAATAAGCTATCTCTCGATTAACGTCATTTGCAACCCCAACCTACACCAATCTCTCAAATCTTCCTTAAATCATACCAGGACAGTTTTGGGAATATTTGATCCTTGATGAGCTCTCGAGAACTCTATGGCCAACCAAATTTTAAATAGTTAGTGGCCATTTCTCAGTTTTTTCCATATATTTGATAAGTCGTCTCTTGATCAAAGTCATTGGTAGACTCCCCCTACCCCAACTTCCTTAGTTCCTTTAAATTTAGCCCAAGCATTTTCAACAGGTGACAAACCTTCAATAGGCTCCTAAAAATGCTTCGGTGATCCAAAATTTAGTTAATTAGTGTTCGTTTCTTAATAATTCTAATATCATTAAAGGACTGTCTCCCAAATAATGTCATCAGTAGACTCAACAGGCCTCAATCACCCCATTCTCTTTCAATTAGGACCAAACATCATCAACTAATACCAACACTCAGTGAACCCCTAGAACTTCTCTTAAAACCTAAATTTAGCGAGGTCAAGGCCCATTTCTCAAGTTTTTCCATGCCCTCGAAGGATTGTCTCTCAGATAGAATCATTCATAAACTTAGGGTAGCTCAATTCATCATTTTCCCATAAATCAAGGCTATACATTTTCACCAAGTGACTCCCTTCAGAAACCTCTCGGAGAATCCCCAGAATCCAAATGCCAGGCTATCAGCTCCTGTGTCTCTGAGACTTTCAAGCCTTCAATACCCTGTCACCCATGGATTTTCTATGGAAGACTCAACAGATTCCAGTTCCAATTCCTCTAAGGTTTTGGTTCATGTCAAAGCAGGGTTTTAAGTGCTGATTTTGATTATGTTACTTGTTTTAAGAATGGCTCAAGCCTGTACTTCACAAAACCTAAGGGTTACCTTTTGTGTCAAGAATCTGGAAATCAAATTTTCCATTTTCCCATGCCATATGTGTTTGAGACATTTGGGAATCATACAAACTCAAAATTCCCCTACCTACACTCATCTGATTTCAATTTTTATAGTGGCATTGCAACTGAAACATCCGAGGGACCCAAAAATCACAATAAATTCATAACTTTTAGAGCATAGGAACTCATAAAGTGGACTCAGACAATAAATGGGGATGTTTTTAGGAAATGTAATCATTACTTTTTCAAATTTAAATATTTTCTTCTCTCCTCATTAACATTCCTCTTAAATATCTTTAAAGAGGGCATGCGGTATGGCCCTTGATTTGGCATCAACCTCATGACCCCTTTTGGATGAAAGGTAAGGATCTACCTACCTAAACACCTAACTAATCCTCACCCTTGATTCCCTAGAACCCATCCTAACCCTTGATGCTCCCCCTTCACATCCACCCTCCATTTAACCCCCTTACCACATGGCACCCATCTCTTCCACCTTGCATTAACCTTGAGGTGCTTGAGGGGAAGCCACCTCATCCCTCATTTGAATGGCTAAAAAGGTCTCCACACACCCCCTGGTCAAAATGCCCTTTCCCATCCACAAGTTCAAGCCCATGAGGTCACTCATGACCTCATGTGGGCTTACCACATCCCTTACCTCATCTAAACTCTCCCAAACCCATCCAAACCATTCCAAATGGCTATAAATAGCCCCCATTTCATGAAAATGAGGAGAAGAAATTAGAGAGGAGAAAATCCAAAAAAAAAAAAGGAAAAAAGAAAAGAAGAGAGAAAAGAAAGAAAGAGAGAAAGAAGAAAGAAAGATGAATAAAAAAAGAGGAAAAGAGAAACTTACCTCTAAACCTTAGTTAGGTAATCCCTTCCCTTTCTCACATTTAATTTCATTCATTTGTAGGGTAATTAACTAGTTTCATGTTACTTAATATGAACTCATTAAATCTCATTAAGATCCATTAATGGAGGTAACATGGTAGATACTAGTTGTCTCTACTAGTTTGTTGTTTTGTACCTAGCTACCTTGTAGTATTTTTAATTTTCTTTTTTGTAGAAGGATTTCTAGGATGAATTTTTTATGGTAGGTCACTGACATAGTGAACTACCACCGTGTAAATTTTCATATGAATTGGACTTCATTTGACCCCCAGATTGACCCTTGTAAGACCCTAGTCATGCATGAATGTTTTTTGCACTCTACAGACAGAAGCAACAAGGGTTTAGGAATTTTAGGATTTTTTTATACTTCAAAATTTTTAGTGATTCTTTTTGCATATTTCAAAATCTGGAAGCTCCTGGTTCTTACACGTTATTGAGTCCATAAATGCCAAATTATTTGAGAGTATACTTACATTTAGGAAAACCTCAAAAATAGTGGGGGAAGATGAATCAATCTCATGGAAAAGAAGTATAGTTATTGAAACAACTCATCCCAAAACTCAAAGGAGCATTGGAAAGAATAAATAAAAAGACTTTGGTCCTCACTTCTCAGTATGTGTTGTTGAAGGAGACGCACTATCCTATAATGAGGTCATGAGATCGTATGATGTAATATTTTGGAAAGATGTAGTAGATGATGAAATGCATTCCATAGTGTTAAACAACACCTAGATCCTAGTGGATCTCTCTCAAGGTTGCAAACTGATTGAATGTAATTGGATATTCAAGAAGAAGATTAAACCTAATGGAACCTCAACTATCAAGTTGCTCCTGGTCATGCCTTTAATAAAGAACCTATATCATACATTAGATAAATGTGAAGACTGCCTTCTTGAATGGTCAACTAGAAGAAAAAATCTATAAGGATCAACAAAAGGATTCATCATGTCTATACAAAAAAAATGTGCAAGTTAATAACAACCTTATACAGACTAAAGCAAGTACCCAAACAATGACAAGGACACAAAGATGTTCCTATTGTTAGTGTTTAACATGAAGGACCTAAGAGCTGTTGAAGTAATTTTGGGAATCAAAATCATTAGGGATGATGATGGTGTAGTGATCTCACAAATTAACTACATTAAAAGGTTCTCAAGAGGTTCAACATGCTCGAATGCGATTTAGCATTGACACCAGTAGATCCAAACCTAAGGTTGATGAATAACATGGGAAATCATATATCGTAATACGGATACTCACAAATATTCGGTAGCTTAATATATGCGATGTATTGCACCTAGCCTAATATCACCTTCATAGTACGGATGTTGAGTAGATACATGAGCAACCCAAATAGTATGCATTGTATATAGTTCTACAGTACCTAAAAGGAAACATGAACTATGAAATACGCAATGAAAAGTATCTTGATGTTGTTGAGGGACACAGTGATGCAACTAGAAACTTTGATTTGGACAATTCTAAGTTAGTGATTACTTCGATTTACACACTTGTAAGAAGTTCAATCTCCTAAAAATCCAAAAGAAAAACATGCTTGACTCATTCCTCTATGGAGTTAGAGTTTATTACCTTGTCATCAGCAAGAGAAGAAGTAAAATGGTTGATAAATGTATTAGTAGATGTACCATTATAGGATAAGCTTATGTCGGCCTTAACCAATTATTGTGACAATCAAGCTATAATATTCAAAGAAAATAACAAGAATCACAATGGAAAATCCAAGATCGTACGTCTGAAGAATAATCATGTGAAGGGTCTTATCATTGATGGCATCATGGCTATACAGTATGTAAAGTTTAAGGAGAACTTGACAGACCTACTATCAAAATACCTTAGTCAAGAGTTAACCTCATATACATCGAGGGGAATGGAACTGATAAGCTTGTAAGGTGTATTTGGAAATTAAAGATACCCGACCTGACTACTCAAGGTTCATTGGGAAACCAATCTAGCTATATATCATGTTCAATGGGTAAACAAGTCACCTACTTGAAAAAATAATTTCATTTAATGAAATATGTCCCTTCTGATGGTGATCATACAAATGTGATTTTTGTAGATTGCATGTGTGTTATTCTTATAGAAAGTAGTTCCTATAAAACATACGCCTGTTACATGTGAGGATTCCCTCATAGAGATGAAGGATGAGAATGTGGTTCTCTTAATGAGTTCTACATACCCAAATTGGGATTGGTCTTATATAAGCTCTTGATAAGAACTCACCTATCTGAGTGTGGAAGCAAGTCACTTCCTATGATAACTAGGATGTCTCTAAAGCATTCAGTAAACCGGGATATAACACAAACCATTAAGTGATAATTTATGTGTGAGAATGAGTAAAGCCTTGCTGGGAGGACTATACGTGTGACAAGTTTTAGTTATCAGAAACTTAGTTCAAGGACTTATCCACTAACATAAATTCAGATAAGTTAAAGTCTGTTTACACTACTTAAGGGTTTAAGGTTGACACCACCTTTACTTATGTGTGGAAACCTCATTTAAAGCCCATTATATAACCAGTAAATGATTTTGAAATAAGTAGGGGATTGTTGCAATATTTCAAATATCAAAGGGGTGTGATTGACCTATTTCTTGAAATGGAAAATAGAGCAACCGCAGCTCCTGACCTTTCCTTCCATTTTAGTGAAATTCTTAAGGAATCATTTGTAATACTATTGCCTCCCTTCTACCCACCTATGAACAAGAACTTATATGTTTGAGCCTTGTTGACCTACCAAACCCTTACACCAAGTTGTTCACTTAAAATAGTGAAAGTTCAGTCACTAACAGGCTATTGCTTAGTCTGTAGTGGCAAGCGACTAAACCTTTGACCCTATGTCACATGATTGCTAAGGAAAACTAGTAAAGGGGAATGGAGGTCAGGTTCAAAACTGAACTCTCCCTTGCTTGGTGATTGAACTTGGAGGTCCACCTCCTAGCTCTATAAATAACGTTGTGCATGACTTGAAAAAGGCTGGAAAATTTTGAGAGAGGAAGAAGAGGAGTGAACTGTGGTTTCTAGAGACAAGTATTTGGAGAAGAAGGCAAAGCTTGGTTGAATGTCATCTTCTCTTTCTCATCCTCATCAATTCTCATCCTCCTCACCACTTGCTACCAAGAGCTTGGCACTCTTACTTGGACAAAGGCTCACCCAAGCTCACAGTCTATGGCTCTTAGAATTGGCATTCTCTATTAAGAGAAGCAGCTCTCGTCTCTGAGCATTTCCTCTTGAGTTTTAGTTCTCTTTGCGAGAAATACTAATGTCTCCTGAGAAGAAACTTTCAGTTGATACTCTTCATTGAAACGATATGCTGCTGAAATTTTCACAGAACCTAAAAATTAATAGAACTTATGTAAATTGACCATGGGCTTTAAGTAATGACAAAGGTTCATTCATCTCTGCCAGAGAGTGCAACTCTGTTAAGAGACAATGGTTCAACTTGAGCAAGATTTTATCTCGGAGGTAGCTTGGTTGTAATCCCTTACACAATCATTGAGAGGCCTCGACTATCTTCAAGAAAAGGGATGACGACATCTTCTCTATCTTGGATGAATCAGTTGTAAATGAAAACTAGAGAAACTGAGTAAATTTTCTTCTAAGCAAGAAAGTCACAACTAAGTGGCTGTGATCATAATTGAAGCTTCGTGACTGACTATGACTCACAACTAACTGAGAGTTGCACCTGTGCACAATCACAACTGACTCCATCTGTGACTACATGGTCATCCACAACTAACTTGATGTCTGCAACTGAAAGTTATACTCATGACTGGAGTCATCTGCAATTGAAGGATCCTCTTGCAATTGAAGTGTTTAGTCACGACCAAGGTTGTCTCATGAAAGTGTTCTACAACCAAGACAAAATTTGTTACTTGTTATACTCCAAAAGTCCCCAAAAGCAACGATATAGTCCATGCCCATAAGACCCACCATCAATTTATCAGGTTCTTGGATTGTCTGTTCTGAATAAAGACATTGTTGGTGTCATTTTTTGGCTTTATTCCCTAGCAGTCATTAGATCTAATCTAGATCTAATGGTTGGAGGCTTATTTTAGAAGAAAAGGAAGAGCTTTGCTGGTAGGAGATGTTGTGAAAGGCAAAACCCTAATTTTAATTAGGGAAAATAAGAAAAAAAATAGGGCAGCCGTACAATAGGGTTTTTCTTCTTCTTGGCTTACTTCCTCTCAAGGTTTTGAGAGGGTGAGAGAGAGAAAAGGTGTACAAGGGCTTTGGTGTGGGTTTTTAGATTTGGAATACACATTTCTTGTACGGATTTCACATACATAGTGAAGAAGATTGTTTCTCTCCCATGGATGTAGGCACATCTCTGAACCACGTAAATCTTTGTGCCTTCTATTTTTTGTACTTCGATATTTTCTATTTATTTTCTTGTTAATTTGTACTGGAATATAGTTGCGAAACACAACAAGTGGTATTAGAGTGCCGGGTTCGGTGAGGGAAGATTGGAATTAAGAACAAGTTCTTAATTACTAGAATTCAATACGATGGCAGGGAAATGATTATCGATGTTCAAGGTGAAGCCCTTTAATGGAAAAAATAACTTTAGCATGTGGCAAAGTACAGTTAAAGATATTATGGTGCAACAAGGGCTAATCAAAGTACTATTCGGTAAGGAAAAGAAGAAGGCAACCATGTCTGACAGTGATTGGGAGGAACTTGAGATGAAGGCAGTAAGCACCATTTGTTTATGTCTCGCATTAGAAGTAAAATGCAATATTTTGAATGAAACTTCTGCTCTAGGATTATGGAAAAAATAAGAAAATTTGTATATGTCAAAATTTCTCACAAATAAATTGTTTTGTGAAAAAACAATTATATCAATTACGAATGGAGGAATGAACTAATATTTTGGAATAAAATTATTACTCAATTGTTAAGCATTAAGGTGAAAGTTGAAGAGGAAGACAAAACACTTCTTCTTTTGGTTTCTCTTCCAACTTCCTTTAATACACTTGTGACCACATTATTAGATAGGAAAGACACTCTCAAGGTTGATGAGGTGATAACAGCTTTATTGGAGACTGAAACACTCTAGAAGTCAGAAAATGATTCCCAAGTAGAAGGGTTGGTGGCTAAGACTAAATCAAGCCATCGACGTGGAAGAAGTAAAGACAGATGGTCTGAAAACAAAGAGAGATCACGCTCAAAATCAAAGGAAAAGAACAACAAATTCGAGTGTTATTATTACAAAAAGGAAGGACACATGAAAAAGGATTGCAGAAAATGCTAAAAAGATTTAGAGAAAAATAAAAAGGAAAATGAATAGTCTTCAGATTAGGCTAGCGTTGCAGTAGACAGTTTAAATAGTGATGAAGATCTTCTCTTGGTTAGTACAAGTATGAATAATCTTATTGAAATGTGGATTTTAGATTCTGGTTATTCTTATAACATGTGTTCTTATAGGGAATGGTTTGATGCTTATAGTCCTTATAATGGTGGTACTGTTCTAATGGGTAATAATGCAACTTGCAAAACCATTGGAATATGAATCATTAAAGTTAAAATGTTTAATGACATGATAAGAACAATTGGGAAGGTTAGGCATCTCCTGAATTTAAAAAAAAATTAATTTGCTTAAGTGCATTAGACTCGAATGGATATACCTTTACGGCAACGGGTGGGGTCCTTAAAGTCACTAAGGGGGCTATGGTTGTCATGAAGGAGAAAATGAAGGAAATTTATATGAGTTGATAGGGAATACAGTTACTGTTGGAGTTATTGTAACTACTCCTATTGATTGTGATATTGATGATACAACTCTATGTCATATGAGGTTAGGTTATATAAGTGAGAAATGATTATTGGAACTTCATAAATGGAATTTGCTTATAAGGATGAAAACATGTAAAGTCAATTTTTGCAAATATTATTTATATGGGAAACAGTGAAGGGCTAATTTCAAGATAGGGCAACATATAAGCAGATAAGGTTTACAGTATATACAGTCCGATGTGTGGGGACCCGTAAGTGTACCTTTTAAAGGTGGAGTGGTTTACTTTGTCACATTTATTGGTGATTTTTTCCGAAAGGTATGGGTCTATTTTATGAAGCAAAAAATCTGAAGTTTTTTACCAAATTCAAGCAAGAGAAAGCTGAAAATTGAAAAACGAATAGGAAAACAAGTCAAATATCTCAGGATAGATAATGAGATGGAATATAAGGATAAGGAGTTCATTAAGTATTGCAAGGATGATGGTATCACAAGACACTTTACTACACTAGGTGGGCCACAACAAAATGGTATAGCGGAAAAGATGAACAGGACATTTCTTGAAAAGGCAAGGTGCATGAGAATGCAAGAAAAATTGCCAAAAAACTTTTTGGGCTGAAGTAGTTGACATGACATGTTTTATTGTCAACAGATCACCATCAAATGTTATTGACTTCAAAATCCCAAAAGAGGTTTGGACATGTAAAACAGTTGATTATTTCATTTTTAAAATATTTGGTTGTCCATCCTATGTTCATGTGTAAAAGCAGTAGTGGTCTAAATTGGATCCAAAGTCAAATAAATGCATATTCCTTAGATATGAAAAAGGGGTGAAAGACTATAAATTTTGGGATCTAGTTACATATAGGAAAGTCATCAACAGGAATGTTGTATTTAATGAGGAGTCTATAGTGAAAAAAAATTAGTTGGTAGATTCTCATGCTAGTGAAAATTTAGTCCAGGTGGAGCTAAAGGATACAACGTGGCCAAGAAGGGAAGAGAATATGGTAGAATCTTCTCAAGGGGAGTCTTCTAGCAGGATGGTACAGCAGCATGAACAACAATAAGGTCTTGCTACAAACAGGGATAAAAGAACTCATAAGGCATCAGTCCGGTATGGTTTTGAGGATATGGTAGCATTTGCATTAGTTGTTGGTAGTAGTGATCCATATTGTTTTCAGGATGTTATTAGTTGCAGGGACAATAAAAATTGAATGACTGCAATGATGGAGGAAATTGAGTCACTTCACAGGAACAACACTTATGAATTAGTTGAAAGATCAAAAGGTAAAAAGGTGATTGGCTGCAAATGGGTATACAGGAAAAAGGAAGCAATATCAAAGAAAGAAAGGAAAAAATTCAAGGCTTGGTTAGTGGAAAAGGGGTATAGACAGGAGGAGGAAGTTGATTACAATGAAATATTTTCTCCAGTAGTAAAACATACCTCAATCAAGGTGATGTTAGCCATAGTTGCTTTACTTGATATAGAGTTAGAGCAACTAGATGTGAAGATGTCATTCCTTCATGGTGAATTGGAGGAGCAAATCTATATAGAGAAACCAAAGGGGTTCAAAGAGCAAGAAAAATAGGAGTTTGTTTGTAAGCTAAACATATCATTTTATGAGCTTAAGAAATCTCCAAAACAATGGTACAAGCGCTTTGATTCCTTCATGGTGTGGATTGGCTACATAAGGAGTTAATATGATAGTTGTGTTTACAATAGAGTTCTTGATGATGGTTCTTTTATTCTACTAATGTTGTATGTTGATGACATGCTGATTGTTGCAAAGAATAAGCATATGAGGTTGATTTGTTGAAGTCCAAGTTGAGCAATGAATTTAACATGAAGGATCTAGGGGTTGCTAAAAAGATCCTTGATATAAAAATCTAGAGGGATAGAAAGGCTAGAAAGCTTTGCATATCTCAAAAGCGATACGTGGAAAAAGTTCTAGAGAGGTTTAGTATGCAAAACTCTAAACCAATAAGTACTCCTAGCAAGTCACTTTAAGTTATCTGCTAGTTTGTGTCCTACTACAGATGAAGAAGTGGAGGATATGTCCCAAGTGTTGTACACTAGTGTTGTAGGAAGTCTTATGTTTGCAATGGTTTGCAGTAAACCAGATCTCTCACATGCAGTTAGTTTGGTGAGTAAGTACATGAAAAATCTAGATAAAAAGCATTTGAATGCTATAAAGTGGATTCTAAGGTACTTAAAAGGTATGGTGGATTTTGACATTTTATTTTAACAACATAAAGGAACAGGACATGTTGTGGGATATGTTGATGTTGATTATGCAAGTGACTTGGACAAGAGGAGGTCTACAATATGGTATCTATTGACTCTTGCAGATTGGCTTATTAGTTGGAAAACAATGTTACAACCAATGGATGCCTTACTTATCCACAACTGAGGCAAAATATATGGCAGCCATTGAGGGTGCCAAGGAAGCTTTGTGGGTGACAGATTTAGTCACAGAACTTGGGTTGAAGTAAGAAAGGTTGGTGCTATATTGTGACAGTATGAGTGTCATTCACTTGGCAAAAAATTAGGTTTATCATTCCAAAACCAAGCACATTGATGTAAGGTATCATTAGATACAAGATTTAATTGAAAACAAAAAGATAAATTTGATGAAGGTTCACACCAAGGACAATACAATTAACATGATGACAAAGTCAGTTACTATGGAGAAGTTTAAGCATTGCTTGGACTTGACCAATCTAGTTTGTTGTTGAAGATTGGTGGAACCACCCTAACTAAGTGGGGTGGGTCACCTCAAACAAAAGAGGTGTAGAATTACATCATATATATTGGTGTGGTACTGAGGAGCTGTATCACACTATGATACAGGACAAAGACAACTGTAGGTGATCTTCTAAGGGGCTGAAAATAAAGCCAAGGTGGAGATTTGTAGTTTTTGGCTTTGTTCCCTAGTTGCCATTAGATTTAATCTAATATAATGGTTGGAAGCTAATTTTAGAAGAAAAAGAACTCCTTTGTTGGTAGGAGTTGTTGTGAACGGCAAAAAGGTGTGGAAACCCTCATTTTAATTAGGGAAAAGAAGAAAAAAAAAAGCAGGACAATTATACAATAGGGTTTTTCTTCTTCTTGGCTTACTTTTTCTCAGGGTTTTGAGAGGGTGAGAGAGAGAAATGGTGTACAAGAGCTTTGGTGTGGGTTTTCGGGTTTGAAACTATACACTTCTTGTATGGATTTCACATTACATAGTGAAGAAGATTATTTCTCTCCTATGGATGTAGGCACATCGCCGAACCACATAAATCTTTATGTTTTCTATTTTTATGTGCTTTGATATTTTCTATTTATTTTCTTGTCAATTCGTACTAGAATATTGCTACGAAACACAACAGTTGACATCAAATGATAACATACAATTATTATCTTTAGCTAGTTTGTGAGTTGATAACAAATTTGTAGGTAAAGAAGGTATGTATAAAACATTATTTAATGTGAAATCATAAGACTTAGTTGAAAGTTTACCTAAATTGGTATGTTGAACAGGTAGTGGCTATCCATTGCTTACTATCACGGTGTCTTGGCCTGAGTAAGTTCTATGTAGAGACAATATAGATAAATCTGGAGTAACATAATTGTTTGCTCTAGTATCCAAATACCAAGTGTGGTTCGGTTGAGCATTTGTAATTGTTGTCTATGTTGTAAATGAAGCATTCAACTGATTTTATTTCATTGGAGCTTGACCAAACTTATCATCATGTTTATGATAACAATCTATGGCCAAATGACCAATCTTACCACTGATTTGACAATATATTCTTGTCCTTTGATTTGAACAATATTTTCCTTTCCCTCTATTTCTTAACTTTCGATAAGAATTAAAATGATTACCTCTATTGTCTATTGAGGAATTAGTAGGCTTAGATTGATGAGTGGTTGCCAAGGCTGAAGATATCACTACAACAATAACAAACAGCCTTATCCCAACTATTTGGGGTTGGTTACATGAATCCTGTTCCGCCATTCCGCTCTGTTTAGGGCCATATCTGCTGTTAAATTACAAGCTGCCATGTCCCTCCTTACTACTTCAACGCAGGTCAATTTTGGCTTTCCTCTAGTCCTTCTAGCACCTTTAACTTGAATTGTCTCACTCCTCCTCACTAGTGCAGTCATTGGTCTTCCTTGCACATGCCTAAACCATCTCAATCGACCGAGTTCGAAGAAAAAACATACCAAAAAATTCGGGAAAAAAACCATGGGCGTTAACACTGCTGCAAGAAAATCATCACATACTCCCCATTTCTCATCTAAATTGCTTCAAACTTGTTTTCAAAGATTCCTAAAAAAGAAACAAAGGTAGATTGAGCATAACCAGGGAATCATCCCTCCAAGCAGGTTATTTCATTGGTTTGGATTCCTCCTTCCAATGACAAGCTAAAAGTGAATTTCAATGGAGCTTCCTTTGGGAATCTAGGGCTGGCAAGGTATGGTTGTATGCTGAGGGATTCTCTTGGTCATATTTGGTGGGTCAAAGGTGGCTGTATTGGGATTAGTGATACCATCTTTGCGTAGCTTATGAGTTTGCTAGAAGGGTTAAGAATGCTAAAGGCTAAGGGGTTGAGGGATTGTATTGTGGAAGGGGATTCTTTGTCTATCATTGCTTGGGGGGAGTAGAAGCCAGTGCAGGTCTTAGAGGCTCCACCATTTTATTGCTGAGATTTGGATCCGGGTGAAGGATATTGATGCTGTCTTACATCATGCTCCTCGCGCTCAGAATGATCTGGCTGACAAAATTGCCAAGTGGAGTGCAGGGCAACATCTTTTGTTTGAAGGGGATAACATCTCGGATTGTACGGTGTAGTTTTTCTTGTTTTGCTTTGTTTTGTTTATGTAGCTGTTTTGGTTGCATTGTATGCTTTTTCTTCCTTTTCCCTTATTTATTCAATTCTTTTTATTCATTAAAAAAAATTGCACTGAAAAAACCTCACATGATTGTACCGGTTGCTAAGCTCAGATTTGAGTTTTACGTCAATGTACAAAAAATACTAAGCTTCTCCAAACAGCTGCAGAATCATCATAGAAAAACTCCTAAATTGCAGATCTACCAAAACCATCGCTCAACAGCACTGGCCTATGGTGTCTTTATGAATGTTGACGTCATCCGTACAGATTGATGACATCAACAAAGTTCCTCTCTATAGCTTCTTTAGCTTTTTGTGTTCTTTTGGCTCTAATACCAGGTTGATTGTTAGTGAAGTGAAAGTATGAGTTAGGGTTTAGCTAGGAGAAGGAAGAAGAAAAGGGTGAAGAAGAAAAGAGAAAGAGAAAGAGATGGGGAAAATGTATGGTGAATGTATGTTTCTCTCACAAACATTTACACATATTATAAGAGAAGGATACAAGAATACATGAGAGAGATATACGTATTTACAATTTTATTTTATTTTTGATGCGGACAACAAAAAGAGGCTCTTGTATCTTCCATCCCATAAGAGATTTAGATTCAAGTTGTATGTTTTATGTGGGTTATTTTAAGTCTTTCAAGGGGTGGGATACATATGTAATAAGGCCTTTGTGCCATGGGTTTTGTTGTTTTTTTAATAGGGGGTATACTTTTGTAATAAGGCTGAACTAGCCAAGGTTAATATGGGTAGAGTAGGCCTAGTCGATAGCTAGCTTTTTGGGTGGTTATATTTGGGGTCTTCAAAGTCAACAATATGGGGCCCATACCAAGCCTGTCGACAACTCATATTTCCCTTGTTTTTAGTAGTTTAAAAGTTTAGGTAAGTCAAGTTTTAGAGGTCCTTAGTTTTAGGAAAGTTTGGTAATAAGTTTCTTAGGTTTTAGAAGTTTCTAGATTTAGAAACTTTATATTTTATTTGAATTGTAAGCCTATTTAAAGGTCCAAAGACTAGAGAAAAAAATTTGGTGTGTAATGAATTGATTAAAATTTGAATTGGGTTTTCCCATAGTGGGTGTGTGTCCCTTCTATTCCTATCCTCTTGGGTTGTAGCGTGAGCTCCCCTTCTATCCCTTATCTTCTTCCTCTATTCTCCTTCTATCTCAATCTTCTATGTTCTCTCTAATCCTTTTCTATCTTCTTCTATTTTTCTTCTATTCAATCCTTCAATTCTATTCCCCACTTTCATTACCTTTGTAACAGATTACCTATATCTAAAGAAAACAAGGCAATGTTGTTAGAATCTGAATTGCACAAAGGAATATATATATCGGCTGATTTCTAGTGTTGAATACCGGTTAAATCTCCACTCTAATCACTGGTAACAAATATCTTCTTCTTAGAGTTTATTCTGTATATTACTATTCTCTTTACTCTTTAAGTTTCTAGTGAGATTCTGCCCTAAAAGTAACCTTATTTTGAAGGCTGCTAGTATTTTCTTAAAACAATACCTTGATGCAGCAACTCTACACTACTTGGAGAAGACTTACTCTATTGGAAGCCTAAGCCTAAATTTTGCTGAGGAAAGAAGAAAGGGAGCAGGTGTCCATGGCAGGGAGTGTTTAAGGATTTTTTTTTTTTTTTTAAATTTTATCATGTAATAAGGTTTTTTTACAGCCTATAGTAAGAAGTTATAAGAAGTTGTAAGTTAAGGGTGTTTAGAGGGTATTTAGGGT